>CEMH01203577.1:0-12082 GCA_001179725.1 Macrocystidia cucumis | reverse complement strand
GAATGGGAGTACATGAGGTTTGATGAAAATGTGAAAATCAGATGGGTGCCTCAAGGCGACGGCACGTTCGAGTGTCAGTTTTTGGTAAGGAACAACCTTTTTTCCACCTGTGAAGTCCTTAATTTGACACCGCTTACAGGCGACCAAAGACCACACGCCGTCAATACTCAATCTTCCGGACACTCGAGGCTACGCGACGTCAGATTTGTGGGAAAGACATCCGACAAAACCTCATTTGTGGAAAATGTATGCACCCTCGAAATCTTGCATGATCTCGGCTCTGATTATGTCGCGCTTAAAGTGTCGGGCGAGTTGACGACGTCATCGTTCACTCATCTGGCGAAAAGACCGTTCCAGCCCCCATGGAAGACATCATCATGAGTAGTCCAATGTAAGTATATGCGTTTGGCTTTTATTGGTGCCCGAAGTGTTCTGATGTCTTGGCCACTTATCAAGTGTCAACGGAGTTGTTATCTTTGGAAGAGAGCGAGACTTGGTTGGAGTTTTGGTCGAGCCCAAACCTGGGTATCAAGTGGATATACATGACCCCAAACAAGTCGCCGACTTGCGGAATAAACTGATGTGAGTTCGCTGACTCTTCATAGGGATTTCGCTGACTGGGCACTGAAGGCCAATCATGGAAGAAGTTAACCAAAAAGTACCCAAGTTCAGCAGGATCTTCAAAGAAATGATCTTATTCGCTGCGGCTGACAAACCCCTGAACCGCACTGGCAAAGGCACGGTTATGAAGAAAGCTGCGCTACAACAGTATGACGAAGAAATCAAAGCGCTGTGCGCAGCCTTTTCATATCTTCATTACTTTCTGCTGACTGTCACATATACAGATACGATTCTGTTGCCGGAGACCAGGATTCGCAACCTGTTGACCCCCCCGCGAGCTGGACCGAGGCAGACCTCTCGAAATGGCTTCTTGCGCAAGCGACGGAGATTCATTCAAACAAATCACTCGACCCTGACGCAGATCTTTTCGAGCAGGGCTTTGACAGTCTCAGTGCGGCATTCCTTCGGAATCGCGCTATCAGTGCTCTTCGGGCTCGTGAAAACGCGGCCACGGAGAACATCGCCGAAAAACTCACGGAAAGTGTCATTTACAACAACCCGACGCTCAACCGATTGGCTGCCCTTGTCGCTCGCTTGGTGGCTAATCCACACTCCGCGGTCGTTCAGACCGATCCAAAGGAAGAAATCAAGAAAATGATTGAGAAATACAGTTCAGACTTTCCTACCAAAGCACGCGCAGGTGGCGCGTTGCTGGAAAAGGCTACGCACGACGTTGTTCTCTTGACTGGGTCGACAGGAAACCTTGGGTCGCAACTTCTGGCGTCGATGCTCCAAGACCCGAAGGTCAAGAAGGTGTATGCGCTCAACCGTCCGTCTTCCAGCTCGATGAAGGAAAGGCACGAGGATAGGTTCCGAGACAAAGAACTCGACGTTGGATTACTCGACTCCGAGAAGCTCGTCTTTGTCGAAGGCGAGACATCCCAACCGAACATGGGTCTCAACAATTCGACTTATACAGAGGTGAGAGCACAGCGTCTCAATAGTCGTATCATATCTCATTCGAGACAACCAGCTCCAAGAGTCTGTCAATGTTATCATTCACAACGCGTGGAGACTGGACTTCAATCTCTCTTTGGCTTCCTACGAAGGCAATGTCAGAGGAACGCGCAACCTGATAGACTTTGCTCTTTCTGGACCCCACGCTTCTTCCCTCCGGTTCCTCTTCACGAGTACTGTTGCTTCCGCACAGTCATGGGATAAAAGTCAAGGACCCTTCCCTGAGGAAACTGTTTCTGACGTCAGTGTTGCCGTGGGAGGTGGATACGGGGAAGGCAAATACGTGACAGAGCATGTAAGCTTTCTTGTTCCACTAAACTAAAAGGGACAAACGTAACTCATAATGTGTTAATAGATTCTCCTCCACAGTGGCCTCGAATTTTCTTCTTTCAGGATCGGCCAAATTTCCGGGGGACATCCCAATGGGGCTTGGGCGACCAGCGATTGGTTGCCGATCTTAGTCAAGTCAAGTTTAGCATTAGGGGTTTTACCCGACGCCAGTGGAGTAAGTATCCTCTACGGAGTTCTCGATATATTTTTCTATTGTCGTGATCACCTTTTACTCACCGAGACTTCTTCTCCCTCAGGTGGTTTCTTGGCTTCCCATGGACGCCGTGGCGCAGGCTGTCCTGGACATCGCCTTTACTCCAGAAACGCCACCAAACGCGTTGAACTTGGTGCATCCATCACCAGTGGGTTGGAACTCCATCCTCTCTGCCATCGGAGACGCGCTCGTCAAGCAAGATGTCTCTTCGCATAAACTTGAACTCATCCCTTTCCGTGACTGGGTTACACTCGTGGAGAAGCGCGCGGATGGCGCCAACGAACAAGACATTGCTTCTATCGTAAGTCTCAACCCCTCCCACGCACTGACTTGCGCACTATCTCTTATCAATCAATCGTTAATCCGAACCTTTCTGTTTTAGCCCGCCATCAAACTCATCGACTTCTTCCGCGGCATTTCGCAGGCAGACGTCCCCTCGGATGCAGAGAGCGGAGGCCTAGCCATGTTCTCGAATGAGAAAACTCAGAAGTTCAGCAAAACGATTCATGACCTGAGACCCATCAACGAAGAAGACGCCGAACGATGGGTGTCGTATTGGGTCTCCAAGGACTTCTTTGAGTGATCGGCTGGCGACCCGGGGAACGAAAGTGGAGGCATCAATATTCTAAGGACTATATAATATATACATAAGTAACAAGCACGTCCTTTTTTCCTCGAATGATTCATATGTTTGTTGAATGAGAAGTGAGGAAAAGGTGTGTCTGTGTGGGCCCAACCAGCCAATGGATGTTCTCATGTGGTAAGATCTTCGGGTCGATCTTCCGCAAAGCCCTCTATCGTCGCTTGTTGTTGCCACATGCTGTTATACAACCCGCCTTTCGCCAATAGCTCTTCGTGGGTTCCTTGTTCCACAACTTCTCCCTCTTTCAGAACGATAATCAAATCTAAGAATTCGTCCAATTCAAATGCATCAATGTAGGGAAAGATGAAACCAACGAACCGGCTTCAACAACCGTCCTAAGGCGATGTGCAATAAAGATACTCGTGCGCGCTTTATCCAGCAATGTGCTGTTGATGTTGCGCATCAACTCAAACTCCGTATGTGCATCAAGCGCCGACGTCTGTTTTTCGAACAGAAGTTTGGTTCATCAGAAGGGGGTTCCGACGCTTGAAGGGAGAGCAACTAAAAAAGAGAAGAACCACACACGTACAGCTTCGTCAAAGAACAATATGGGCGGATCCTTGAGCAAAACCCGAGCCACCGCCAATCGTTGCTTCTCGCCCCCGCTAATCATCAAACCCCTCTCACCGACCTGCGTAGTGTATCCGCCAGGTAGCCTCATGACTGTGTCGTGAACGCTGGCCTTACGTGCTGCTTCTTTGACTTCTTCATCGGTAGCGTCCATACGTCCGTAGCGAACATTGTGCATCACATCTGCGTGGAATAACGGCGTGTCTTGTGGGACAACGCCAATCTGTCTTCTCAGGCTGTCCAGCTGAACATCATGTATCTCCTGGTCGTCAATGAAGATTCGCCCAGATAAGGGGTCATAAAAGCGGTAAAGAAGGCGGAAGACAGTCGATTTTCCACAACCGGACGGGCCAACGATGGCTACCTTTTTTCCAGCAGGCACTGAGAACGAAAGATTGCGGAAAATTGGACGATCTGGATGATAGCCAAACGCGACGTTTTCAAAACGGATGGATCCACCCTTGAGCATGAGTGGCTTAGCATCAAGGACATCCTGCAGGTTTCGATCGTCCATTAGCCAAGAAGACGACGACTTTGATAGGACACACTTTGGGGGGAGGGTTTTCCTGGACCAGCTTGAAAAGGACTTCCATGTCAAGTAGATTTTGCCTCATTTCTCGATAGATCGTCCCCAAGAAGTTCAACGGCAACGATAGCTGGAAAATTAGTTGATTGACCATGACCAAGTCGCCAACGGTCATCGTCCCTGATAATGAACACATCCGTAAGTCTCATGACGATGGGAACTGGGGCAGGAGACGTGACGAAACCATTTACGACGCCTTGAGCAGCCAAGAACATGGCAGATGTAAGGGCACTCGAGAATATGATATTTTGTCCAGAGTTGAGATATGCAAGAGAAGTGGTGATTTTGACAGATGATTTTTCGTACTGAGCAAGATGCTTGTCGTACTGAGCGACTTCGTACTTTTCGTTGTTGAAGTGCTATCAAACCGATTAGATATCGTCCGCAGCGGGTGATCAGCATGTTTTACCTTCACAGCTTCGAAGTTGATCAATGAATCAACTGCGACTGTCGCCGCCTTGTTATCTGCTTTATTCGCATCCCGGCGGAATTTCGTGCTGTTATGTTGCGAACGTCAGTGCGCAAACCCAGGACGTCAGAACCGGTGAACAAACCGCCAAGACGTCGTCCGAACTGTGAATGCGGTATATGCGGCCATGGCGAGTAAAGTAATAGCAGCAAAGTCCCACCCGAATTTATAAGTCTTCAACAGATCAGTCATCTTGAGTTGTTGTTGCGAAGCGTGTGGCACTCACCAGAATCCCACAAACCATAGTGATCTCGAGCGCAGTCGGCACAATCCTAAATATTATGGCCTGAAGGAGGAATGTAATTCCCCTTTTCATAGAAATGAGCATTTATCCCAAAGAAAAGCGGCAATACCGTTCCTATCCAAAAACTCACTTGGTACCCCGATCAATAGCCCTCGTCAGCCCACCCGTTTGTCTTGACAAATGAAATCTCAAATCCAGGTTCAGGAGATGTTCAAACGTCTCTCTGGCAACTTTACGAATCGCCCGCTGGCCGATGTTCGCAAACACCGCGTTCAGCAGCTCGCCAAAAACCGTCGCTCCAACTCGGGCAGCACCGTCTAATGGGGTTTTACGACGATCAGGACACCATCACTTTCACGATAAAATGGATTTCTGATACGCCAGAAGGGTAGGGTGAAGAAAAAGGTGGGGAAGGGGGCGGGGGAAGAAACGCGCATACATCCAAGGATTGCGGTTCCAGCAATAATCCAAACCGTCGATCCAGCAGTGACATCCACATTAAGCGAGTCGATGATATTCTTGAACAACAACGGAACTTGAACGTTGAGAACCTTACCATGTGAAGTCAGCAGTGGATAGACTAGGGAGGGGGTATCGCGTCGGGAGGATTGAACTTCAACTTTACCTTCCCCGATATCAACAGAGCAAATCCCAGAAGCACCGTTCCGCGTGTTTTCCAGTCGCCCTTTGGCCATACGTTCTCCATTAATTTCTTGATTATGCTCCAGTCCGTTTTTCGTTGTTCCGCAGCTGTCGGGTCTTTTTCTCCAACTACCACCTCCTTCGGCAATGTTGGAGGCACGGTCGTGTCCTTCCGATCCTTGAGCAATGTAGGGCTTTCATTAAGAGGCGTTGAAAATGGCGTGCCGGAAGGTTTGCTAGGGAGTTGTTGAAGTCCTCTTTTCCATATTATTGAATGATTAGAGGGTCGTGGTGAGTTGGTCGCGAAAGGAAATGAGAACGGTCCGGCTCGTTGAGAAAGATCATCAGAACGGTTTCGCAGTGATGTGCATGCGCGACGGTTCGCAGGTCGTAAACCTCCGATTAAACTCGACAGCGTGCGAGTCGCAGGCACCCTGGCATGGTTTACCACCATGCGCGAGGTTAGCGACATGGGGTTGTCAAGTCAATGCTGCTTTGAGTGGCTGTGGTGAGTTAGCAAGATGTGGCGAACGTTGAGCTCCGGGTTCAAAGTTGTCCTTACTAACGTCGTCAGCACAGTGACACATGGCGTGCTCCAAGCCTGAATCATGGCGTTATTGCATTGCCACGACCTTGTACCTAAGTATCCCATGCAGTAGTCACTTGCACCTTAAGTTCACAAACGACAATTCCAGACAGTGTGTTTGATGGGGGAGAGATGAATGCAAAAAGTACATGCGTTTACATCATAAATACCAACTAGTCGTACAGAGTGAGGGCATAGAAAGAAAAAGGCCAGAATAGTCCACCAGAGCGGACAGATGAGCGGGTAGTGAATGAGTGTACAAATGGACGGAGCGCATGCAAAGTCGTAGGTCATGACCAACAAAGGAGAAACGAGGGTGGAGGGGAGGGGGGGTTATACTATGAGCAGGAAGTGAGGACATGGAACGGGGTGTGATGAGAGAGAACACATGAAAGCAACTCGACGAACGGACAGTCTGCGAGAGAAAGCGAGAGCAAGAAATGATGGACGAGGAAAGGGGAAGGGAGAAACCACAGCAGGAACATACGGGGCTCATGCTCGTTATGCCCATCCCGCTTCAACCCACCACCGCTTTTCGGATCCACGCACAGTCCATTCCGCAACACTTCCTGTACTTCCCACATAGATACACGCTCCACTTGGGTCAAAGCACATTCCTGCCAGATCCAAGTCGTCATCAAAGACTTCCAGTGGTCTTGGCTGTTGGTTTTGTTGATGTGTTCTAGCGGGACGCTGCATGGAAGGGGCTGGGGAACTTGACCGTGATGCTCCAGACTCCGCACATTCCGACTCCTCCAGCTCATCAATGTCCATCTCCATGTCTTCTTCCTGCTGCTGCTGAGCCGTCAGCCGCCCTCCTGGTGCTCGCTCAATATACCATCGTCTCCGCGCAATTGTGTTGGGGTTGTATTCGTAATCCCCATGTGCAGATCCGGTGTTGAGGTCTTCCACCATCATCAGATCTGTCTCTCCTTCATCATCATAATCGTCGTCTGCTCTCCTTCTCCCGCTACTACTAGAACCGCTGAGAAGGGCTTGCACTCCCGTTTCCACCTCCTGATCTCCCATGGGCGGAATAACAAGGATTTCCTCCCGGCGGGCAATGTTAGCACGTGGATCATATCTCTGCCATGACGGCTCATTTGGTGGCGAAGCGGAGATTCGGAAAGTGTCCTCAAGTGCCTGAACGAGAATAGGATGCCTCCGTTGAGATTGTGTCGAATTTCTTCGATTTGAAACAGGCCTCGTTGGAGAAGAAGGATTTGGATTGAGAGGCGATGGCATCGGTGGGGAAGACCGAATGGATGACAATCTTTGGGGGTGTAGATGCGGGCGTAAGGTAACCGGTGGGGGGAAGGGAGGAGTTGTGGAGATTGGCGCTTCTAAAGTGGGAACTCGGATGATCTCTTCTGTTTCAAATGTCCGAGCATCGATGATGTGCAATAGTGATGTGTGCTGAAGGGAGGTTACCCTTAGTAATGCACATTGGTAAGAAAGACAATGCTTACTTCCGTGAACGCCATGATTTCCTTTCCGGACCGTCCATCGCCTCCACAGCCAAACTTGACGCTTCTCACACTCCAGCCCGGAGCCTTGGAATTGCCCCGCGTCCATTCCCACGGATCATCACTTAACCACCCAGTGGCACCGCCGTTTCCTCCGGGTAACCGACTTTTGTCTGTCTGGAACACTTTCAGTGGCTTCGTACTTCTGACGTCCCATACAGCAACCACGCCTTCCTGAGAGCCGACGACAAATTTTGTTCCATCCGAGGAGAAAGCAGTCGAGAATGACGCAGCAAGCGAAGATGATGGATAACTAAGCGGGGAAAAGTCGGGGGGTGGTAATACGAGTGTTGCGGTGTGCGAGAAGTCAATCCGTGCACCCCCCGTTATTCGATGAAGATAGACCTTGGACGAATCTCCAACTGAAAGAAGCGTTTGGCCATCAGGAGATATTGATGCTGCGAAGATGTTCCATATTAGACTCTCGGGCAACGAGTGAGCCGGATTGTGAAAGAAAAAGGTACCCACAGTGGTTGACAGGAACATCCAGCCGAAGGCTACCTGACTCCTTTAGTACACGTTTGGAATTGGACGGGCTGAGAGGAACATCATAGAATTTGACGGTGCAGTCGTTGTTGCTGATTCCAACACGGGGTTCTATGGCAGATTGATTTGATCGTGTAAGGTTGAGAGAAGTTAGCAAGACGGAATTGTTGATCGACCCCTGCATTTGAGTTTCGCAATTCCAACGAACAGTCGTCCGGCGGTGGCGAGAAGGTCCGGGAGAATGCAGAGAAAGATGTACTTCAGCTTCTTGACCTCCCGCTGCAACCAAGACATCGTCTGTACCAAGAATTGGTAGGGAAGTGAGGGTATTCGGAGTGAATTGAAGTTCGACGAGGGTCCGAGGTGTCTGTCAAGTAATGTCAGCCATCATAAGTCCAGTAAACATTTACAGCGTAAACCCACAGAATTAGGTGATCTGAGGTCAAGCTCAACTATTGCTTGGGGTTGAATGTAATTCACAACCCCCCGCTCTCGAGGACAAATGATGAGGTCGCGAAGTTGGCTTCAAAATTCGCGTTAACTGAGCGCATCGAATGGAGCCAACGGATAGAATACTCACACATGACCTATTTGAACACTTGAGTTCACTATCGCGCTAGGCGACGAGGAGGTGAGCAAGGAAGGATCCTTTGCCATCGTGAGTGTCGATGGCAGAGTCGTAAGTATTTCGGCTTTCCGCTTGTGTGGTCTTATTTGTTTTAAATCGCCGGAGTCACATGATAAACAACCTCCGCCACTCCTCCGCGCCGCATGCACTCAGACTGTCCCCATGGACAACTGGCCATGTGCAATGTGCAAACATCCTGGATCCGAGCCCCCTATGCTTTTCTTCGGCGCGCCATATGGTGAAGTTCGTGTGCGACCACTCGCTCCATGTTGACTCAACGTCTCCTCTCTCGAGGAACAGCGGGTTGCCTTTTATTTGAAGCAGAGGCTGCACATGCTCTACATCTGGTCATCACGACAAGGCTCACCGCGATCAGCGGAATGGCAAATGATCCTGCTTTCCAGCGTTCCAACTCCAAGGTTACCACCCCGTCTTTTGATTCCCTCTAGCTTCTATATCCAAACGGCACACTGCCTCGTCGGGGCGTTACCTTCACCCCCTGCGATAGGCTTCCCTATTTCCAACAGTGGTAATCATTTGAATGTGCGTACCCTGTGATGCTGTTCAACCTTCATCAGACATAAATCCTCCTGTTCCGGTATGCTCTTAAGCTATCTGTAGATTTTCCAACGATGATGCCCTCAATTGTTTCTTGTCGTGATTGACGATGAAAACAAAGAGAAAATGAACAGTGACGCGACGTCTGGGCAGGGACGATCCGTCACAAGCACGTGCCCTCTGGTGTCACAGTCGGGATTTTCAAGCTGACGCCGAGATTTTCGTGAGGGCAATTTGAGTGCAACTCTCAGTTCCAGTTAAATCTACTCAAGCCAATCTCATGAAGCAAGGTGTTTCTAAGTCATATCCACGAAAATAGCTTCAGGCCTTCGAGATCTTGTGTGATTGTTTGATTTGAATTGGCAGCCGAAAAGTGCTCGTGGAGAGAGGCTCCGGTTCGGTTTGATGACAATTTGAAGGCTCGCCGAGTTTTCGGCTGATTCAGCTGCAACACACTTCATATGATCTCAGAAATTGCATTCTGAACCCATTACAACGTCGCAAATTCAATTTCCCGGCAACTCGGGCGAGGGAGAGGACTGAGAGAGATGAAGGTCTCGAGAGTCGAGCGAAACCCATTCTACAACAACGTTTTCGCAACGAAAAGGTCAGGACTCAGGAAAGCAAATCTTCACCATCTGGTTGCTAACTTGGCAAATTGATATTCAGGTAATCGTGACGTCCCTTTACAGGGATATGACCGTCTCCATTTCTTTTTTTTGTTCAGGTGCACTGCGAGGATTTTTGCTCACCGTATGACATTGCGTTGTTCCGAGAACGTGAATGAGATGGCACAAGTTCTGTATCTGAAGAGCCGTTCACAAATCCAATTGGGGAAAACCCCTGTGGTATTAGGCCAAAATGAGAAGGCCTTGGCGAAACAGCTTGGCGCCAATCTTCAAGCCACGCCTGGTCCAAATGTCTTGAGCCGCAGGGTCCCAATATAAGACAGACAGGCCTTATAATGGACGAAACTGGTTCAACGCGAACATTCCCCCTTCTGCTGACTTTCCTTGACCAGCCATGTTTCCCGTCGCTCTCTCAGGCTTGACCACATTCGCTGTTTTCATTTCGACCGTTTCTGCTCAAAAGGCGACTTACCCTGCTACCCCCCTTACCCAGAAGCACTATGCTTACCCTACCGGAATCGTACGTTTCAACCATCATCCCTCCTTTTCCGGTAGGCTGATGCGTCACGACAAAGCCTTATAAAGTCGACACCGAAGATCTAATCCGTGGCACTCAATTTGGGTATAATATCTGTAATTCGACGACAGAAGGCCAAAATTCTCTTTGCCAAACTGCCTTTGTGAATTCCCTCCCAGGTGGGTGTTTTCTGACTGAACAGAGAAGAAAAAACATCGAAAGAGCTCACACCATTTTAGACTTTTGCTTGTGGGGTCCTCCCGAACCTAATTCAATCGTCGGTAACACTGAGGGAGAGATGGTCGCTTGGTGCTCTAAGCCTGGACACGGAACTCGTCTCATCCCCAGGAACACCCTGAAAGGTGTTCAATTTATGCGCACTTCGGAATATGTCCAGGTGGTTGGTTTCCTTGACCAGTCCCAGATCAACATCCAGCATGGAGACTATGGAGGCGAGATGGACCCTCACGGTGCTGATCTTGTATGTATGCTCATTGCTTCCGTCGATCATGGCTAAGACCCCGTATATAGCGTGGAAACCCCCTCGGTAGTCTCCTCTACTCCAACGCGTGGAGCGCTAACAAGGAGGAATATAAGCAAGTTATCGAATGGCATAAGTACGCCCTTTATGACCTAAGATTTCTAGTGCTTTCTAATAACGATCAATTTAGCTTCATCGGAAGCGACATCTTCTGCTTCAAGGCGTGTGACCCAGAGCGCCCCAACGACAACCACTTCTGTGAACACATCTATGACAGAGTCGGCTGCAAATACAACGCTCCTAACAATGCTCAAATTGGTGTCTTTGAATCCTGCGAAGGAGAACCTCAAGACTACCCAGGCGTTTATGTCGAGAACGGCGTCACAAAGACTTGGCATCAACCCGGAGAAGGCATCGAGCCCTCGCCCCCATACGAGCCCAGGGTCCCCCCTTCGTCCAATTGCCAGGCCTTCAAGAGTGCCGAGATCTACGCTGATGCTGATAGCAAATTCCCTTTGACAACCACATCCGCTTCGACGTCTGCAACGGGCTCCTTAACAGCCAACTCTGCGAACTCAACACCGGGCACGGCCAGCAGGACCGCGAGCTCTCCCAACAGCCAAAACACCGGGGGTACCGGAGACGCCGTGACGCTGTCCATTTCTGGCTTCTCCATCCTAAGCGTCATCCTCTCCGCCTTGTTCTTGTCTTGAAAACACAGATACCAGCTTCTTGCAAATTTTTTAATGATGAACATGGACCATGACTGCTGTTTTTTTGGTACCCCTTTCCCCCTCCTGTACCGCCAGACTTTTTTCCTTCGTTATTGCCTTCAAAACCGCTCATTGCGCCCTGTGGACATGCACGTTGAGTACCATAGTTATATTAAAGTCTTTATACATAGGGTGTTGTTCAATTTCATTGTGGTACTGGCATACACGATACAATGGTTTCAATGTCGCACGAGGGTTTGGCCTTGCGTGGCTCCCTTTCCCGGGTTAGCACTCCCCCCCGAAATCCCCTCTGCAGCCGCATAGAACGTAGGTAAGCGTTTGAGGGAGGAGGCGACTGCGCACAGTGATCTCCCCCTGGATGTTATCATTTCGTAATAGGAGATCCGGGCTCGTCATCCGCAGTCAGCACGACCCTTGAGAATTCCAACCCCAAGTCGATTCCTATCATCATCTATCATCCCCTCAAACGAAATTCTCACATCTCGACAATACGATCATGAGCGACTTCTTGGCAGTGTCGCGATCGCGAGGAGATCATGAAAGTCGCGACTGGACTGGACTCCTGGTAAAACGGGAGTAATCAATTTACATAGCCAGTTCTAAACCTTCCGATAAGGTGTGGACCTACAGAGGCCATTGATGACCTCCTAATCACCATTTC
>CEMH01203573.1:0-12745 GCA_001179725.1 Macrocystidia cucumis | reverse complement strand
TTTTTTTAGCCATTGCATCTAGGGTTACTCTGGTATCTGAACGTTCACGCTACACCACCTTATCGATGGCAACGTTGTCAAGCACTCCTGTTCCCGCATCAGCTCGTGCTCTCTTGGCTTGCTCCTGGTGGAGGGCGAGGTGTTGTTTCGATCGACCTTCTGAATTGCACCAATGTCCAGTCTGCGCCCTCTCCGACTCATCCGAGCGCGAGGGATGATGTTGGGACCGTCGCCGCCATAAGACAGAGTAACGAGCCGAACGCGCAACCACTCCGCGACATGCTTGTTCCTTTCCATTTGCATTACGCGGATGGTGTGGAAAGGCTCGCTGCAGAAAGCCTTGGAGAGAGGCAAAAATGGGTACATCGTTTATGGTCGGTTGTTTCCGAATATCTTTCGCTATGAGCATTGCTGATGTGTTATTTCCGCTCTTAGGGAAGTTGTCAATCGTCCAACATCGATGCCTGAAAGCTCTTCCGTCACGCGCTCTCCGACTGGTTCCATCCGAACGATCATGTCCATCGACAGTCAGAGCACGACGACCAGCAACGGGTCTCGATCCACCGTCTTCATCCCCCCTCTTGCTTCCCTCCCTTCCATTTCTGACTTCCAATCTAACGTCTCGTCCTCGTCAAAATCATCGCGCCGTACTTCCCTCGGCACATCGCATATCACGCACACTGTGGACGACACCGCCATTTCAGCCGACGGGTACATTTACAGGGGCGACAGGAGAGTCATCACGCCTTCTCGAGGAAACTCATTACGCAGGAGCTCGATGACGGATCTGGACGAGGAGTTCGCTGATGCGTTGAGACGTGCACGTGGGGCGAGACCTGGATTAGGGTTCCGGTCGGTGGTGTTGGGAGGATCGCCTGTGACGTTGTCAAGTGGGACGACTATGGGAGGGGATGTTTATGTGACGCCGCCGCCGAGTACAGGGAGGGGAAGTGATAGGGCGAGGTCAGAGGTTTCGGATGAAGCGTTCTTTAGTGCTGGGAATGGAAGGGGATCGGGAAGCAGTGATCCGACGACGTCGTTTTATTCGAGGGATTCGTTTGCTTCGACGAGTGGGTTTGGGACTTTGGCGAGGAGTGGTGGTGGTGGGTTTGGGACGACGGATGAGTCGACGTATCTTGGGATGTCAGGAGTTTCTGGGTCGGATACGAGGACGGGAGCGTCGACTTCATATCTTGGAGAATCTGGGTCGGGAACTTATTCGTCGACGGCTACGCCTACGAGGACGCCGCTTTCGAGGGCGAAGGAGGTGAGGAGGAGACAGACGAGGGCGACTTCTCGTTCGTATACTGCTTCGTCGGGTTCGGCTTCTTCGGGATACCCTACGGATATGTCGTTGTCGGATAAGGAGAATTCGGAGGAGGGGAGAGGGTTTGGTGATAGTGAGACGTATACGCCAGGGAGTGGGACGAGGACGTTGGATAGTGGGGCATATACACCTGCGAGTGGGGCAAGGACGTTGGATAGTGGTGCGTACACACCTGCAAGTGGGGCAAGGATGCTGGACAGTGGAACGTATACACCAGGGAGTGGGACGAGGACGTTGGATAGTGGGTCGTATACTCCAGGCAGCGGCACGAGGACCATCGACAGTGACGCTTACACGCCAGCGAGTGCGACGAGAACTTTGGAGAGTGGGGGGTATACTCCGGGGAGCAGAGCACGGACGTTGCCTAGTGCAAGTTACACGCCTGGGAGTGGGACGACGAGAACGCTGGATAGTGGCACCTACACCCCTCGAAGCGCTACATACTCAATTGGGAGCAGTGACACACCGGACCAACGCAGCTATTCGACGCAAAGTGGGAGTCAGAGCAGGAGCACGGGAAGTTACACGCAGGAGAGTGGGAGCTACACCTTTGATAGCGGCACTTTCACGTCTAGTGGAAGTTACACGCTGTCCACGGCCTCTCGCTTGCCAACTTCAGATAGCGAGTCACCTAGTGATGGCGAGACTCCTCCGATTTCGACGACGGAAACCCCCATCTTTTCCACCACCGCGACGCCGTTGTACTCCAGCGAGACGGGCTACGACATTTGTCAGTCATCTGACTTGTCTGAGCTGAGCCCAGCATCACCACAGCTTGGAATATCGCCACCTTCGTCTTCTGGTTCGGACCGTGTTTCCAAGGTCGCATCCGACAAGTTTGACACGGCATCTCAAGGGAGCGAAGATTATGTCAGTGCGCGTTCGCCATCGACTGCATCGTTCAAGTCGCTTCCATCAATCCCTTCAGAGTCGGAATTCATGACCGTGGAAGGCTCTGCGAGGTCAACCAAATATTTCTCGGGATCGGAGAGGTACAGCGACTACATCACGGCCGATCGTGGATCGACTGTGCCCGGGACGGAATACATCACAGCGGAGATTTGTCCTTCTGAGGTTGATATCATACCTTCTGAAGCCAGCACTCCTCGGCAATCTGTCTCGGATTTGGAACCAGTGCAAGAGTATCCCCGACCTCAGGATGACGAACGCAGCTTGGTGGATGTCCCTTCCCTCGTTCCTTCTATTCATTCGCCTTCGACTATCTCGGACATGATTCTTCCTGAGGAGATCCCGCTTCCATCTTCCGTTCCGACTTTGTCGTCGAGTCCGCCACCACTCAGCACGACGAGCGAACACACAGATGTACCGACGCCGTCTCCCCTTCGAACGCCTATCTTGCCTTCTGAGGGGTTGTCAACTTCTTGGCCATCTACATCACCTCCTCCCAGTGTAACATCGTCATCGTCTTCCCTCTCCGACATCACCCCTTCCAGTCCGTCTGTGTTGACGACAGCTCCTCAGGTTGAACAACCGCAGCCACAACAGCCTCGAGTCATCCGACCGACGCTCAGCATCTCCGACTCGTCAGTGAGCTCTTTGGAAGCGCTTACCCCAACAACTCCATCAATGATGTCTCGTCGTCCCATCCCTCCTCCCAGTCCTCAAACATGGGCACAGGACACGAACTTCTCGTATGAATCGTCGGTTCTCGCACCTTCGCCGTCGCTGAGATCAGTCGCGATCGCAGAGGAACCAGACACCTCCTACGAAACCTCCTTCTTGCGACCGAGCGTCTCTGAGATGTCATCCATCGATAGGTTGAGCACAATCCCTGAGTCGCCGTATCGAGATTCCACCGCCATGCCCTCACCATTGCCGTCTTTGACACGTTTGGCGTCCCCACTACATCTTCAAGCACCGTCGACGGTGTCGTTCAGCTCGGAATCGTCGACTTCGCTGGTGAGGACGGCGTCGGTTTCTTCAACCTCATCGTTCATGTCAGAATCGTCCATGAGTTCGTCGCTTTTGGACTCGAGGTCGTTGTTGGACGAGCCGTTGGAACCTGAGGATATACCTTTGCCGCTTTCGGAGATCTCGACGGAGCCGTCATTATTGAGTACGCCGCGTGGTACCATTGTCGTTGCACGCTCTCCAGTTCCCAGCTCGGTGAGTTTTTTCTTTCAAGCTGTATATTGTGTGTGCTGTTCAGGAGCTGATGGTTTATTTCTTCCCTGTAGCGATCCATGTCTCCCCTCCCACCTCCTTTCGAACCTTACCAGCAGAGTTTGAGACCGTCAAGCACTCGGCCGGCGTCAAGGATCATGACACCCGAAGCGTCTATCAGCGTCAGCGTCTCTACTCCGCGTGGATCAGAGCGATCGCCTCTTCCAACAAATATCGAGACGGAACAAAGTTCGAGAAGCAGCATCACTCAGCCTGACCTCGCTCGCGACCTCGATCGTCTTGTGGAAGACTTGCGTGGATACGACTCGAATCGTGGGTTGGAGAACCAGCAGCTTGCAGATGGGATACAGGCTCTGAGGGATCAGTTACGAGATTTGTCAGATTTCGTTCGTCGGCCACGAACTCCTCCGCCTGTGGTTGTCCCAGCGCAACCTCAGGTCGTCGTCGTTCCTGGTGCTCCTCCACCCCCTGTGATCATTGGTGGTGTGCCACAGCCTCAGCAACCTCAACAACAACCACAGGTCCATGTGATGCGTTATGTCAACGAAGGTGTTGGGCGGAGCGAGACCTCTTCACCACGTTTAATCCCAATGGGACCTCGTGGGCTTGGACCTCATGACGTGGCCGTTCACGGATCGACTTCGCTCAGTCGTGCAACCAGTTCAGCGAGTAGCATAGGATCGTACTTGTCCTCCCACCATTCGGACGACGAGAGTCTGGCGTCAGAAGAATTGGTGTCTTCGCTTCCCGATTCACCTGCGCCTTGGATGAGGGATCTTAGCGTTTCGGATGGGGAGTCCGATTCATTCGTTTCGACCGATGTTGGGTCGATACCACGAGAAAGCTCTTCATTGCCCTCGTCATCACCCATACCCCCACCACCACCCTCTTCTCCTGTTCCTTCTACAATCTCAGTCGGAACGGTTCGCCAAACGCCTGTGGTTGATTTGTCTGGGATCAATGCGAGGTTGACGGCGATACTTCAAGGACAACAGACGTTACACACTGAATTCATGGACAAGCTGGATGAGATCGCGAATCGCATCGGCGAAACTGTACCTCAAGTGACGTTCCCCGACGATCAAGGCCATTTACGGAGCATTACGGAGAGGTTAACTGGTATCGAAGACACGTTGCGGAACCTCGAGAATGCGACGCGCGGGTTGCAGAGACCGATTGCGGAACCAAGACCTGAGGTCCCGATAACGATGCAAGACGAACGTCCAGCTCCTGGCTTCCCTATCCCACAAATTCCGCTTTTTGGACAACAACCGCTTCAACAACGCCCACAACAGACGCAACCTCAAGTCATTGTGCAACCTCAACCTCGACGACACCCGAGCATCCCTTCAGATGGTTCGGAATCGATGACGGGATCTGAAAGTGGGTCGGATGTGATGGATTTCCTTCGAAACCTGGGAGCAGGACCGGATGGCGGTCAAGGAGCTTTGGGAACCCCAGCTGATGGTAGAGGAGCTTCGTTGACGCAACAGCTCGATGAGCTGCTTTCTGCACGACCATCTCTCCCAAGATTCCCCGTTCAGCCCCCTCCGCCATTGGTTCCGTTCATCTATCAACCAGCCGACATCAGCTTGCGACCGAGGAGTATCAGTCCGACTGGCTCCGTTGAACTTCCCCATCGACCCCACACAGCTCGTCCTCACGCCCCCGCAGAGTTCGAACGCCCCCAGCATCCTGCGAGAGGAACAAGACGACGACGCCCAAGGTTCCCAGAAGCACCGACCGAGGCCTCTTTCTCACCAATCATCCCTGAGCAACGACCGAGACACGGTGAGGAGCAGTCTCAAGAGCAGACCTTGGAGGATGTTCCTGATCAACGTCCCGAACACCCGCGACAACAACGCAGGCGAGTGCCACCAGTTGGACCAGTCATGGTAAGTTCTTTGAATTTTGATTTTGGTTTCCGTGTTCAACCTGTTTCACCTTGTAGCCCTACCAGCCACGGTCAGAAACAGCACCTCCAGACTTCGGCCGCCCTCCTCGACAACCCGATCAGATTCCGTTTGTGGTGAGTGACCGGAATTAAAATTGTTTCAGGAAATGCTAAGTACCCAACAGGTTCCTCCACCTCCAATTTTTGGGGAGGCAGCGACGACGCCAACACCTACGAGAACACCACGACGGCAAACCCCTGGACCAACATATCTGCCAATGCCTGCAGGACCAGTACGTCTGCTGCCACTTTCATGGATCACAAACGATGCTAACGGATAAACAGACTTTTGTCCAATTGCCACCATTGTTCGACTCGTTAATGGAAATCCTGAGGGTACCTTATTTGCGCCTTTTTTTGTTTCGAGTTCTGTTATTGAAATATCGCCATAGGAAAACCGGCTGGCGCAAATTGCCACTGTTGATCAACAACGTGAACTGATGCGCTACATGCGCGGTCTCAATGAATGGCTTGAACGCGACGTTCATGATCGACAAGCCGAACTTCTTGGGGTGGTGGCGCGTGTTGACAGTTTGAGAGAGGAGATGCGGAACCTTCGGATGCAAGGTGAGTTCTTGTTTTATTTGACGTCGCTCTTTGATTTTGACGTTCCCATTTTTTTTCAGAAGGAGGCGACACGGAAACAACCACGACCGAGAGTTCGGAACACGTTCAAATGCCAACACCCCATCATTTCCCGAACGTCCAACCTGGCCAAACTGGACCCGTAATTCCACCAGGAACTGGGTATCAATTCCCACCTTATGGAAGTCACTCACCCGTCGTCCCTGGTACCCCCGTTCCAGGCTTCCACCCCGTAATACCAACTATGCCTGGGAGACAAAGTGGAGGTCAAACAATTCCTGTTGTCCCCCCTCAAGGCATGTTCCGTCCTCCTGGGGGGACTCCGTTTCGTCCTCCACAGGATGTTGACATTGGGTTCATCCCTCCACCCGAAGACGGAGAGACAACACCGACCTTACCACGTCCACCGATCATCTCTATGAACCCTAGCTCCCCCAGCAGCAGCAGTAGCGGTAGCAGTAGCAGTGACCACGGAACGCATAGGACGAGCAGACATAGTGGACGAAGCAGACACAGTCGTCACAGTCGTCGTCCCTCGAGAGACAGCGGCTCCGAGGGTTCAGAATCGCGCCAAGGAGAAACTCACATTCACATTCATCCAAGTACCGCCGGCTCGGTTCCACAAGTGATGCAAGACACGACGCAACCACAGTTTGGCCAACAGCCAGGGTTTGTTCAACCGCAAGTTGTTCAACCGCAGCAGCATCAGCCAATCATACAAGTCATACCTGCATCATCTGCTTCGGACGGACCGCGAGTTGGATCGCCTCTCCATCCAGACCTTCACCCTCAACAGCAACAAGGAGGTGGGCCCCCGATTGTGATACAAGTGCCAGGTCAACAGATCCCCATCACTGGTGGACAACCCATTTATGGGGTTCCAAGCGTTGGTCAGCCAATCTACACCACTCCTAGCGTGGGTGAGGGTGTGATCCGCGTGGACACTGGGCGCACGGGCTCCAGGCGTACTGGGTCGCGGCGAACCGGCTCTTACCACACGAGTCGCCGAGGTTCGAGGAGCGGTTCGAGTTCTCGATCTCGATCGGATTCGCGTGACAGTCGTGAGCGTGATCGCCGCCACCGCCGTCGTCGTCATCGTGATTCACGATCGCGCACCCCCTCTGACGAACGCGACGGGGGTCGTCGTAGGCGTCGTCGTCGCGATCCAGATGATCGCCGTTCAAGGGACGAAACTCCTTCAGACGAACGTGACGGCGGTAGGCGCCCTCATCGTCGTCGCTATTCTGGCGATACGGGCTCTGGTCCTCGGTCGGAAGCTCCGATCATCCTTCAACAACCTTCGCTATCACCGAGTCGTCGTCATCCTTCACCACCCTTGACCCACGTTGGGACTGTTGGACAAGTCCCTGGAGCAGGAATAACTATCCTCCCCCCAATCGCCCCAACGCATCAAACTCAGCCTTTCATTCCACAAACACCAGTGATAATTCAACAACCTTCTCAATACTCCAGCAGCCATAGACGCCACAGTCACAGTGATCATAGACGAACCCCCAGCCCAACACACACAACATATGTTCCCATCCCCCAAGTTCCCATCCAAACGACAAGACCAGCCTCACCCGTGATCATTCGTAGGGACTCTGAAAGGCAGGCCGCAGTTCCCATCATCATACCAGGTGTAACAGGCACTTCACAATCACATCACCGAACGCCATCAACTCACCAACATGGCCTCCCTCCAATCCTTCACACTCATAGTTCTGGACACTCGCCAACCGGGGTTGTAGTGGTCCCAAGTGGAGGACGTGGGCCACGGTCACCTTCCACGCATGACTACGGAAGAGATCGCCACCGTTCTCGCCATGGATCA
This sequence comes from Macrocystidia cucumis, assembly GCA_001179725.1. Lineage (NCBI taxonomy): Eukaryota > Fungi > Basidiomycota > Agaricomycetes > Agaricales > Macrocystidiaceae > Macrocystidia > Macrocystidia cucumis. The sequence continues at coordinate 4,900 of CEMH01203573.1, read as the reverse complement.
CCCTCATCTGAACGTGATCGTCATCGCCATCGTCGTCGCCATTCATATTCCTCGAGGAGTAGTTCCCCTGGTGGGCGTAGGCGCCATGGACGCCACACCTCAGGAAGAAGCAGGTCGCCAAGTCCAGAGTATGAAGGTCCAGCTGAGAGCCGCCATCGTCCTCGGCGACAACGCACACGAGGTTCGCGTAGCCCAGAAGATGATGATGGTCATCGATCTCGTCCTCGTCGCTCCTCCCGAAGCCCCACAGAGCGAACACGATCATCGCGCAGTCCAGAACGAGATGGTCAGGGCCGATCTCATCCCAGGCGCACCTCTCGAAGTCCCACAGAGAGGTCACGTAGTCCAGAGCGAGATGATCATGGCCGATCTCGCCCCTCGCGCACCAGACGCAGTTCACGAGGTTCACGAAGTCCTGAAAGGGATGACCATGACCGACCTGGCCCATCACGTCGTCGACGAAGTGGTACACGTGATTCAGAGTTGGAACACGACGGTGGTGAAGGCGTTCATGCAGCGTTGCCAATTACGGGAAGCTCTGGGCGAACCAGGACACCCCATGACTCCAGTGACGGGACGCGACCTAGACCCACCCGAATTGGGCGTTCTCAATCCCCTCGGGACACAACGCGACACACAAGCCTGTCTCCTAGTCCCCGGCGTATACCGCCCCGAGGCCATCATGCTCCTCCCAGCGTGTCAGAGGAAGATCTTGGAACACCCCCCCATCATGTCATCACAATCCCATCCTCGATTCGTCGACCACCGACTATCCTTCCGTATGATGACCAAGCCCGTGTTCCCAGCATCCGACGGGCACCCCATCGAACACCCTCTGGTAGGTATCAATTTGGTATACCTCAGATTGCCACTAATGTATTTTCAGCACATCGTTACCCCTCTCACATCGAAGAAGAGGACGAAGACGAACATGAAAGGGAGGAAGCTGCTCGACGTGAAGAGGAGGAGGCGGTTCATCGTCACTCCCCTCCACCAAGTGTCGAACGAGTTTCCCGTGTCCCAACAACACCTAGACGTCAATCAAGCGGAGTTGGCCGGCGACCCACGGAACGCTCTAGCGTGGAGGATGTCCCTCGACCTGCTTTGATCCATCCAACAGAAGACGTGGAGGACGACCGACGGTCTCCGTCTATCAGGCATATTCCCCCAAGACACAGTGCTGCCCCTTCACGACAAGGCGCCGCCACACCCCTGCAGTTGGACGATGGTGAGGCCTTGGAGCGGTTGGTTGAAGTTGAACACCGACTTCTGGACACCGTGGAGGCAACGCAAGAGGCAGAAATTCAACGGGAGAACGAGTTCCGACAACACGAGGAGGCCAGAGAAGCTCTATTCCTCGACTCTCAAGAACGACGAGATCGCGAAGCAAGAGAAAGAGTCGACGCAATCTTGGAGGACGTGGATACCCGTTTAGGAGAGTTGGACGCTCACAGACCAGCTCGCGCGGAAACACCACACGTAGCAGCAGATCAGGCATCGCTCGCGTCGGTGAGAACGGCAACTCAACAAGCTGCGTCACAGCATGCAAGCGATATCATGGAGATCGTGGCAGCGGAAAGAGAGGAGTTCGCTCGTGAACGTGAAGCCGCGACGGAGGCTGCGAATCAACGGGCACAAGAACAAGCTCAGGAAATTGCAAGCCTCAAGGAGCAATTAACGCGTGCTTTGGCGGATCTGGAGAACGAGAAGCAACAGCGGATGACGGAGGAGGCAGAGAACCGGGATATGGAACGACAAGCTCTGCAGGAACGTGACGAGGGACTTCACACTCAGCTTGGCGAAATCACCAACATCGTCCAAGCGCAACAGGAAGCTTGTGAGAGGAAGAAAGAGTTGATGGAGAATCGATGGCAGGAGAAGGAGGAACGTCGGGGAGTCAAGGACGCGAAGATGCTTGAGTTGAAGGAGATGCTCTCCAAAATCTATAATGATCTCGAAGACGATAGGATCAAGGTGGAGGAGGCTAGGGAATTGGCAGAGTCGAAACCTGGTATGTGGTTGCCAATCTATAGCATATCAATCGACAAACCTGGCTAATGCTCTTTTCCCAAGGTGTCGAGAAGATCATCGAGGAATTGACGAGACAAAATGCAGCACAACAAGCACTGCTCAATGAGTTCTCTGCCAGTACGTCGTGTTCATTGACAGTACCATCGACTGAACCAATATTTACTTCTGACCTCATCAGGTTGGCGTGATGAATGCGCTCAGCATCACAAGGAGACGATTGATGCCGTTCGACAAACTGCGCAAGAGCAGGTTCCTTTCAACGTTCAAGGCGTGAGTACGGCGGTGGTTGACCTGGAGCACCAACATTGACAACCTTTCTCAGTATCTCGACGAATTCAGCAAAGCCCTTGCGTCGGAAGTCCGCATGTTGCTCACCGAAGTGGGAAAGCTACGGGAAGAACGACGGGCCCTTCTCTTGTATGTTCCCCCAATTGACTCAACCATATCAATATTCTTATTTTTTCTTGTACAGCGAGATTGGCAACCTCCTTTGCACAAAGTCCAAATGGGGTCCAGGTGGCATGTTCGAAGAAGGATGGTAAGACCTCATTATTAAACTTAACAACCTCAGAAAAGCCAAACTGATCACAACATCCAGGCGACCTCCTCAAAGCGAGTTTGCAGGTGGTGGTGGAGGCATGGGACCACCTGGTGGACCGCCTGGCGACCATCCTCCTATGCCCGAACCAATGACTGAGCTTCCTCAAACCGCAAGACCACCAGCGTGGAGAACGAAACCCAAGCGACGGACAAAGGGCACAGCGGCGGCGGCAGCAGCAGCAGCACACGCACAACCGCCCCTCCCTAGTCAAGCTCAGTTCTTGCCACCACCCGGAGGATTGCCGACAAGCAGTTATGGAGCAATTCCACGTCCTCAGATGATGAGCCCTCGTCGTCAAGTCGCGTCTTGGAACACATGGATGCGTAAGTGCTCTTCTTGATCATGTCTTCCATTCGTCGCCCATGCTGATTGACCGTTTGGGATGTATGTATAGCTGATGCAAACACACACCCGTCGCCTATTTCTGGAGAAGCACCGCCAAACGTCGTACATCCGCCATCGTTGAACCCTCCCTCTCCCATACCTATGGGTTTGTTCGGACCTCGGTCACCAAGGAACTCGCAATATGGAAACTAGAATGCGTTCAGATTGGAGATGATATCCTGTGTTACGATTTTTCTTGTTGGGTTTTTTTGTTTCAATTATTTCTTGCTCTTTCTATCACGATGATCGGTTTTTCTTTATGTTACGTATGATATTGACGACGCCACGACTACAGTATACACTGATCGACGATTCCTCTTGATTCCCGTTTTCTCTCACTATGTTAACTCCCCATATCTACATATCAACGACTTTCACTACGAATCATGTTTCTACACACTCTTGAAGAATAATGAATTTGCCGTTTCCTTTCTTACGAGTGACGGAACGGGATTGCATGAAAACGACGCCTTCTTTCCTTCTTGTGGTGGAATAACGAGCAAAAGACATCTTCTCTAGCTACGTCAAGGATGCTGGACGTCTAACAAACTATGTGTCTGCAGTGCGAGTGCATGATGGAGTGAGGAGCGCATATATCCGCCTAAAAAGACACTCTGGCATTTCTCTCATCAACGACCTTCAGCCTGTTCCCCACGTTCCGCAACCTTCGCTCTCAAAGTAAACGTTCTGTTGAAACTCCACATGCACACGCTACAATCGAATAGTTTTCCCCTTCACCCATCCATTCAAGGTAGCGTTTTTTTGCAACGCCTTTCTTTGTATCAATTGATTTTATAGATTGTGCTTCAGAAGTTCTGCGCGTTCTGATTCTGCCAAACCCATGAGGGTGGTAACCAGATGTTGCGACAGGCCTGGAGTCAGTTCGGTGACTCCGTCCGCTGTGACGAGACGATATGCTGGCATTGGCTGGTATGTTTCTGTCATCATCTGAGCATCAACGTTTTATTAGACACGCGAATGATTTTGATGTGAGAAAGGTGTAAAAGAGAGAGGGGGGGCGGGAGACGAACCTTGCCATCACGAACGAGAATAGAGGCCAAAATATCTTCGGGATCGCCTATCCGCTCGAATACTGGGGGATTACGTTGGTCTATAGCCAATCAATCATGTTTATTCATCAGTCCAAAGGGAAGAGAATAGGAATGGGGAGATTGGGTCATACCGTGTATGTGCATCCACCCTTCCCCACGAGCAACAGCTCGATGTATCTCGTATTCGTCAACCTCATTACGTAGACCAGAGGCGACGGCGTTTTGTAGGGTGTCCATGAATAGTGCTGGGAAAAAGATGGTTTCAGCGCAAGTCAGACCAACTAAGTCAAACGTCAATGAAGGGTGGTGTTCACAAAACACATCCGCTGCACCCCGATACGTCTCGTTGAAAGGAAAAATAACAACCATTACTTACGGTTTTCAACGAAATCATTCAATCCGCTTTCGCCTATGACACTGCCGTTCTCGGTGGACTCCGCGGGTAGCCACCCGATGATGGTCTTTGAATCCGGGCGAGGTGGGACGGTAGGCAGGAAAGAGAGGGCGAATACAGGAAATGTATCAGATGCTGGACTTGGAGGACCAAGTAGATGGTAGAATAAGTCTGGCCGTTCTGTATCCGGAAATGAAGTTGCTCCAGGTGCAGGATGAATGAAAGAGTTCGAGCGGGAAAGTAGCGGGTGCCATGTTGAATGTGGTGGCTTCAGAGGAAGCTTCGCGCGAGTTGTCAGCGATGTAGCACCGTATAATTGGCGGCGTTTTATTAGAGATGGAAATGAAGATTTGCGCGGCGCACGTTGTACGAAACGCGCTAACATCGTCGAAACGTTGTCGGAAACTTGTCGGCGTTGCAAAATTGAAATTATAAACG
>CEMH01203559.1:2663-26494 GCA_001179725.1 Macrocystidia cucumis | reverse complement strand
TGTACTTGATTATTTGTGGGCTTACCAGTCAGAGTATACTGTCCACCGACATTTGTACAGGCCCGCGGGATGAGCGTAAGAGACGTACCTGTGCCATCAAGATCTACCAAACACGAGAGTTACGAAATGAAGCCTCGATGAACGGATACTTCAACAGAGCGATGCTTGAAGAAAACSCACCCCAATYACAACAACATACGCAGAACTTGCCCGYTCGCTCCATCCAATTCCATCCAACCCTGTTCCGTCGATGAACGTCCGAAAGACGAATTTTGCCGATTGGTGAGAGGGCGCTTTGGCGAGGATCGCGATGATCAAGGAGGTGGTACCGATCGCATGCCACCAGACAGAGATGTTGTTCAAGTAGTGCAAGATATGTACACCAAAAGTGTTGGTGAGGCCTGCGTTGAGGAGGAACAAGTAAGTTCATGGTTACTTGAAATTTAATAGTAAAGAAAGTAATGAACCCTGCGTGAAAAGAACCGCTGCATAAATTCCTAGAAGAAAGGGATCAGTCGCCCACTGGAAGAGAGATCAGAAGCAAATTGTACCGATCGTAGTTTTGGGAGTTGGCTGGAAGTCCGTCCCGAAAGTGCACGCCGTCGAAAGGAAATTGGCGCATGCAAAGCTAGACGACAACGTCAAATGTCAGTGCGCAGCGCGTGCACGTATTCGCAAGGACCGAGAACCTGATACCAGTTGTCACTGCAACTTGACCCAGAAGGTTGAACCATCCTTGACACACGAGTCAGAGGATACACCAGGGATATAGGAAGACGCGAGGACTCAAATACCTGTTATCCAGGACGCAAGGGGTGCATTTCGCTTCTTCGAAAGCATCGCTGCCCAAAAATACGGTCCACCCGAAGTTGGATGTGCGCTTTTGAAAGATACATAAACAATAAGGGGTCTAAACGTAGGTCCCAGAATGAAAAGATACGAACCTGCAAACTTCTGATGAAAAGTTGAAGATCGTTACGCATTACTTCACATCGTCTTGAACTCACCAGCCATAGAGAGGCCAACGAGCATCGTGAAGAATGCTAGCGTGTGTTTTAGTTATTCGGATGACGCTCTGAATATATGGGGGGACACACAAACGACCACCCATCCCCATACCATGACCACAGGTCCTCCAGTATTCTGTCAAAAACCGCGAAACAAGACGTTGAGCAGCGCGAACCTACATAGCGAAACGATTTATCTCACTAAACCATACAAAAAGAGGGACGGGATTCCTGTTATCACAGATATTATGGAGAAGGACACCTAATCGGAAAGTCACAACGAAGAAGGCATGAGTTTATGACGTCATCGCAATCAAACGACCGACATACCCCAAAGTTCTATGTATAATTAATGACCGATTGACCGGTTGAARTGARAGGTCAGAGAAGCTATGGAGGAGCTCGAAACAATTGTCGGTTTTGTATACCTGCATCAGCCCCAGCTCGCGTCTAATAACATGATGTTGAACCACGTTATCAACCCCAAACAAACTCCACAAACGGAAACAAGAGCAACTCACCTCAGCTCCTGCTTGTACCCCATTCTCGCCAACTCGAGTTCGTCTATGTCATCAGACACAGCAATGGCAGATAAGGTTCCTTCAGACATTCTGTTTCGCGGTTCCTCTCTGACGGCCTAGGTAACGCTGGTGTGTGGTATGTTATAAAAGAGGGGGGGGTTAGCCAAGGAACAAGTCCTATTGCGGATTCTCGAGCTCGTGATATAAATAGAGGCGCTTCCAGATAAGCAGCTTCTTTTGATGGCGAAGACACGTTGACATGTTGACCTTGCCCCATAAGTGGGGTCGTTTTGATGTGGCTTATCAGCTACGCGATTGTTGAATTGAAACGTGCTGCAAAGGTATAACACTTGACAGATGAAGCGAACTCCGCTGTGCTCGATCCGTCTACTAGCTCGCTTCGCTTCGTTGAGTGAGATTTCTCCAACGCAGAGCGTGAGATCAATTGTGCACCGAGCAATGCTTTTTGAATACGGTACATCGAAGAAGTTCACATGACAAGAACGTTCAGGTCTGAAATTTCATCTCCCAAACCTTGCACCTAAGCATTGGACGCATAAGCAACGGTCTTTGAGCGGGATACACAAAACATACATTCAACCCAACGATCCGTTCTTCATCAATCATGTAAGCCGAGCAGAGATCGGAAACCTTTCGAGTCACAGTGTGGTAGAGCAGATCTGTGACGACAGGTTCTTTGAATATATCGTTCGTCTCGAGAACCGAAGGCTCAGACATGATTTTGTACGACACGTCCGGCTCATCCATAGGTAAGTTGGTGGAGATGGAAAGGGTCCGTTGGCGGTTGAAGTCGAGTACTTGGAGAGATGAAGGGGCGTAATGTTCCTGGACGCGAATGACGACTCGTTCCCCTTCTACAAATCTGTACGCGAGTCATTAGCGTTCACAAGTCTATCGTCCAAGGAGGTCCACATCATACCTGAGCCAGGAAAAGGCATACTGCTCAAGAACCAAGCGAGTGTTGTGAGGCCCCCAATATTTCCAAAGAATGTAACGATGTTCTTTCTGTTCACCGCGTTCATACGCTTCTATGTATGAAATCAAAGCGGAATTCTGGATAAAACACATATATCTCGCGGCGGGACGGTGAGTTGGGATGACCTCATACTCTAGTGAAACCACCTGAAGACGCGATGTAGGTGATGTGGTGAAAGGACGACTAGATGTTGAACGAGAGTAGAAAGGACCCGTGTGCGCCGTGAGCTGGGAGATCATTGTTCCTAGGTTCACAGGAGGGAAAAGCAATGAGACTACAAATGTGGGTGGATGGTTGTTTTCGCGGGGCTTGTTTTCAAATGAAAAGACTCTGATGCAGCCTGGATTGCTGGGAAACGCAATAATGTAAGCCCGTGGGCTCAGAAACGAAAATCCGAAGGTTGTGGGGTAAGGGGCTCCGTCGTCACTTGAATCCTGCAAGACGAGATGAGCTGTGTTGTTGCAAATACGACATGAATCGGAAATCACTAACAAAAATCACGAACCCCTTCTTCCAATCCCATAACACAAGCCGTGTCTTTCCGCGAGTGCAAACGAGCCCGGCTATAACGTCGTCGGCAAGATGGAGGGGGGTATCCAAAAGGTCGTTATCCCTCATGTCAGGATGAGGGGGCACGTGTATAGAGAGAGAATGTTTGTTAGCCGCCGGATGAAGGTCATGGCTAGAAAGTGTCCGTATGTGAAGATGCACGTCGCGTCCCTCGGTCGCAATAATGTGGGCTGGCCTGAAGGACATGAATAAAAGGGCTCAGGGTTGGACCCGGACACGCACTTTCGTTCTTCTTCAACAAACACCACTAAATCTTGGGATGGATCACAGGCGAAATCTCGCGCAGGAAATCCAAGATCGGCTCGGACGAACTGGTGTGCTGGGGAAGTCATAGTTGGAAGGTGTGACACGTGAAAATCCTGTTGAAAGTTGGATAGAATGAAAGCCCCGCCAACGAGCTCGTAAGACCTGCATCGACCCGCAATATTGAGCCCAATTTGTTTTCTCCAAACGAGATTGCGCCAGGCGTGGCGTTGATCACGCAGAAGCTGAAGGCGGTCACCGTGAGGTATCTGACTGTTGCCGGTGTCAATCACGCCATCCATTCCGAGCTCAACAATATATCGGAGTTGGCCATATTCCGTGATTAGGTTGTTCCAATGGTGACAGACCTAGGAAATAATATGGTAAAGAAGGGTAATGGAGACGTCAAACATCCAATCCGAACTTTTCGCTCACCAAGCAGCAACGCGTAAGGTCTCCATAGTCCAGGTTTCGCAAGATCTCTACGGAAAGTTCGTCGGCAAGGTCATCAAAAGGTTTGAAGCCCATCGAGGGGTTGGTTGGGTGCGCGGTGGTGGAGATGAAGAAGAGGTGGGGTATTATTACGTAAATTCAGCCCATCGACACCAGCTGGTGCCTCGCTGCCAAGTTCACGTTACACCCCGACTCATCGCCGCTATTCAATATCCTGTATAACTTTCTCCAGTATTGTTGACTGCTGTGGTCTGAGTTAACCGAGGTTCAAATTCTCAGTGGACTCGCGGCGAAGAGGTTGTCATGTGAGTTTTGCTCTAGTTTCGAGATTTAGGTGGGTCTGACAGAAACGTCAACCACCACAGTGAAGCATTCACCCATCCCCAAAACACTGCACTCACGCCCAGATGTCTAAAAGACTGGCGCTTCTGACTTGGGTATTCTTCGTTCACCTTGCGGGGATATATCTCTTTACTGGTGGTTTCTTGTTGACGCGACTTGCCTTACCCGATTCAAGTAGTTGCAATGACGGCGCTTGCACCTTTCCACCGACACACAAACGCGCCATTGTCCTCATTATAGACGCTCTCCGTTTTGATTTTGTCTCTCCGAATCCTCCCGTCCCGTCATCACCATTTCACCACGATGTCCTGACCCTTCCCCAAGAACTCACCCATTCGCGTCCAAAACATTCGTTCCTCTTCAATGCATACGCGGATCCACCGACAACCACTTTGCAGCGCATTAAAGGGCTGACGACGGGGTCCCTTCCAACATTTGTTGATGTCGGGAGTAACTTTGGTGGTGCGTCCATTTTGGAGGATTCCATCATAAAACAATTAAAATCTGCTGGTAAACGGGTGCGCATTATCGCATATGCTTGAGTAACTTTCTAACTCGTCGTATACCAGCTGGCATTTATGGGTGATGACACTTGGATGTCCGTTTTCCCAGATTCCTTCGATTCCAATATGACCTTCCCGTTCGATTCCTTCAACGTTGAAGACCTACACACCGTCGATGAAGGAGTGCTATCCCATATCTTTCCGCTACTCAAAGACGCGTCGAAGCCATTTGATTTCCTCGTCGGGCATTTTCTGGGCGTGGATCATGTTGGTCACCGGTTAGGTCCTGACCACCCCAGCATGAAGTCGAAGTTGCAGCAGATGAACCAGGCGCTCACCCGTGTGGTTGATCTCCTTGATGAAGACACACTTCTCGTCGTGCTCGGAGATCATGGGATGGACCGTTCGGGTGACCACGGGGGGGATGGGGAACTGGAGACGTCATCTGCGATGTGGATATACAGCAAAGGACCCGAACTTTTCAACAACAAACATCCTATCCCTTCGGGCTTACTGCGATACACCACCTTCCCGAAATCACCACTTCCGCACAGGGCGATACAACAAATCGACATCTTACCCACCCTTTCGCTATTACTGGGACTTCCAATTCCATTCAATAACTTGGGCGCTGTCATCCCCGAACTCTTCTGGGGAGACGGAACGGGAGCTCGTTTCCAACGCGCACTCGAACTTAACACTGCACAGGTTGAAAGGTACCTGAACGCCTACAGGTCGAGCCCCTCCGGTGGAGAGTTGGATGATTATTGGAAATCGTTGAAAACCGCGTGGACCGCTTCTCAGTCCCAACAATTGACTAATGAGGCTCACTTGATGACATTGAACAACTATATCAGTGTAGGACTCTTGGCGTGTCGTTCTATGTGGGCGCAATTCAACCCATTCTTGATGGGACTGGGACTTTCGGTTCTGTCCCTAGCGTTGATCACCACATTCGCTGCGTATTCCAGCCTTTCGAAATCAGGCTTAGATTGGGAGGAGTGGCTGGACATACGACTTCGTAGAGTTTTACGTGGCATCGCCGCTGGTGCAGTGTTGGGCCTCCTGGCATCCCTTGCACTCGCGCCCTACCTTCCTGGGATTGACGCACTCGATTGCATATTATTCGCCTCCCCACTAGTTTCATCACTGGTGCTACTGGCGTCATGCTCTCCAGCCGTAACCGTCGTGACGTGGTCCAGCCTACCCATCATCCTCATCCTACACACCGTCTCGTTCTTTTCCAACTCCTTCTTGATGTGGGAGGACCGTATCGTCCCTTTCCTCGCCGTCACCGCGATTGTGCCCCATTTCTTTACGGGAATCAAGGCTCCAACCTCCCGCCTCCGATATCGTATCGTTGGCTTCTCCCTCCTTTTCGCGGCATGCGTGCGTTTAATGTCCTTCAGTACGGTGTGTCGAGAAGAGCAGCAACCTTACTGCCATACTACATTTTACTCTTCAACATCTACATCATCACCACTCCTACCCATCATCCTAGCAATTCCTTCCGCCATCATCTTACCAAGCATCATAACTCGCATCTTAGGGATTACTCGTTCAGATTCAGGTTTAGCGAAACCATTCATACCTCTCGTACTTCGCCCTGCTCTTCTCCTTGGTGCGACTTATTGGCTCGTGGAATGGCTGGACTCCGCGGACGTCACAGATCCGGAGTGGAAGCCCCTCTTGCGTTTGGCGCGTACCTGGGCTGCTCGTGCAGCGTTCGCCCTCCCCATCATCGCTGGAGGTTCGCTTTGGTGGTTTGTCCCAATATGCTTAGGGTTTCAAGAAGAGGCCCAAACAGGAAAGAAACGTCAAATGCAAGTTTTTGGGTACGCGAATGCGTTTGGGTCGCCGTATCTGCTGTTTTGGTCCATTTCACTCGCCGTCGTTTACGTTACAACCCAGTTGACAGGCCAACTCGTCCTTGGCCTCTTCACCATCGCGATCCTTTCGTACCTCGAGACACTTGACAGCGTACGTGATGTCAAGTCCATGGAAGCCGCATTTTCATCCGCAAAACCATCCACCCTTCTCGACCCTCAGGTCCAGTCGGACCACACGACGACCCTCGCTTTCTCCGATTGCGTTCCGCTCGCCCTCCTTGGTATTCATGCGTTCTTCGGGACTGGTCACCAGGCGACGATATCGTCGATACAATGGAAATCCGCATTTATGCTGACGCCGAGCCTTGTCTATCCATACGCCCCGAGTACCGTCATCACCAATTCCCTGGGATCGGTGTTCTTGGTCGGTTTGGCAGCCCCTCTTCTTGCGTTGTGGAATAGAGCCCCTTTGGCGGTTGTGGGATCGAAGAAGCCACCGTTGGAACCCGACACACAGATCAAGGGGGACAGCACTCTGAGCGCTCTTGGTTTGATGATTTACTATGAAAGTCTGTTGCTTGGATCGGCGATTAGCGCTGCGATCCTTAGAAGGCATCTGATGGTCTGGAAGGTTTTCGCTCCGCGTTTCATGCTCGCAGCGTTGGAGCTCTTGGTTGTGGACGTTGCCGTTCTCTTTGGCGTGGGCGTTGGGGTTGCTAGGGTGGGAAGGAGAATTTCGGGCATGTTCAGAGGGACCAATCAGACAGCCTAGAACAACAACAACAAAACGGTATGTTGTCTCCGTGTTTACATGTTCCATGCACGTTTTGAGGAGTCTGTTTGTCTTGTTCTTCAGTGGGTACCCGACCATGACCGACTGCATACATACTTTCCCACTAATTCGTAGGTTCCAATTAGATAAAGCATTCACATTCACGAAGTGTGTATGACAGAACACAATGCATCGGCTGATTATAACCGGACTTCGTTATGTTTGTTGACCAACTAACCGCGAACTCCTGATGTTCTCCCAGGAAAAGGACAAACTGCGATGATCCTGATTACTTATGAACCTCACAGCTCTATTTTTAAAGGTTGGTCTCACCGCGACGCAAATATAGATGGAGATTAGCCATCTGTCGCCCAAAGACTTAGAGCGTCCAGTCATGGGCGCGCGTGCGTAGTCCATTCAACAGTACGTCCTTCTCCCCAAATTACTATAAATCGGTCTTGGTCTCACGAAACTGTTACTTGCGCTGGGATAAAGGATAATTCAACCGCGAAAATGGGCCTCTCCGGATCCATTCGATGATCATAATGAGCCTTGGTCATGATGATTCTGGGCCGGCCAATGGGTTGATTACCGGGTACTGGTGTCTTTTACATGTGGTGGGCATTCCTGACCGAAAGACTCAAGTGAATTGGATGGGTTCAAGCAGACGTTGGTCGAAGGTGCTCCTATACACCGATGCTGCTAACATGATAAGCTGGGAGATGACAAGTTGAGTACAAGTTGCACGAAAGTTGGCACGATGAATTCGAAATCTACAGGAAATATCAACAGGATATCCATTCAGGTGTCCGCTCATTCATGATCAGGTGTGTCGACCCATCATTCAAATATGCATGAACAGAGACTTGTGGCGCGTTGAGACTTTAACTAAGGAAACCCTCGCCTCCGCTCGCATTCCTGAACGGACCCCAATGATCATATTATTTCTCGTACTCCGAGGTACTCGGGCCGTTTAGTGGACATTCTGGGTATGTTGGCCACTGACAGCAAGTTTGATTATTTCCTCGAGGTTTTTCTCCTATTTAATTGAAGACGACTAGGGAGGACCCAAGGAATTGCCAAGTGGTGCAAAAAGGGATGTGGCTATCCTGGTGGCTGACGCCACACTTGGTTTGCATCTTTCTGAGGCAGTCGGTTCATGAGTTCTTCCGGGTCTGGGACCCTGGCCATCGTCGATCGGAGATGGCCAAACTCTGTGTTTATAATACCCAATGTTGACCGAGTTCGGAACAACGACGAAGTGTGAGGGAAGACGGACAAAATTGAGGGCCAGAGGGGCCAGTTTCTAACTCCGGTGAATTCAAAGAAGCCGTCCCGACGCCGATGCGGGAGGCTTCAGGTTGACCCTTTTCTCTCTTCCTGACAAGTTCTAGCCAGGTCAGCAGAAAAATAGAAGAAATCTGACCGGAAGATGCCTTATTATCTTTGAATACTAGTCAGTTTGGCCACACGCCCTTTCAGTAACGAATCTGACTTTGGGCGGCGATTCGGACTTGGTTTTCAGGACCATAGGGACTAACGGAATGAAGGGCTCGTCGTTCAATAAATCAATTTCCATCAATGAGCCCCTAGTCTAACTTTGCGGTCGATCCGGCGATTCTCGCTGCTGTGGACTGTCAAATAACCAATTCCACAACCATCGTGAGCAAAGCTCTTCCACCGCATATGGACCCAGCGCAAATTGAGCAGTTCTACCTCACAGCCCAATGGTCCGTTTGGAGGTAATGTAATTTTCAGATTGGGAATCATTAAACGTCCTTAACGGGTGTTCACAGGTTGAGATATGAGATGGTCGGTAAGCTGACCTTCTTTCCGAATTGTTGTGTTGTTGCTAATTTTTGCCTTTGCACAAGCTGTTTGTGAGTGGGACTTGTTGCCGAAAAGATAAATGACTGTTCTCGAGCTTCTCATCCTCCAGCGACGGTCGTTTTGTGGGACGCTATCATTGTGTGAGTGTTCGAGCTCCGGTAATCCCTTCTCATAACTTGACGAACACCCATTTAGATTCAGCGATGAAAAGGCCTTGGTCAGTCCTATATTCGCCCACGTCGAGTTCAGGGAAACCCACAAGGAAATCTACGCCAGACGCATGTGTCGCGTTGGTCCCCCGTGAAAATACTCTACCTCCTGTGCCGGTACTTTTCAGTGATGATGTGGAGCTTCATTGTCTGGTTGTGGTTTTTTGACCACGACTTGGAGTACTGCATACGGTACATACGCATCGGTTATGCATGCGCCATTCCTCTAGTGAGCAGCCATCCTAGCGTCATCCCACTTTCCATCGCTCATCTAGCGGTCCCAACAGCAATTCTTTCCACAGCGTAAGCCATTTGAACTGGTTTCGGAGTTGGATCTCATCCATACCTTTACGAAGTGGTCCTCGTCGTCCGAACGTATGCCTTCACTCAAAAGAATAAAACGGTACTCGCCGTTTTAGGGCTCGCTCTCTCCGCTTATCTCAGTTTGCAAATATTCGGATACGCCGTTGATATCTCCATCAAAACCGAAGAATTCCAGTTTATGGCCCCGACTGGATGCTTTCGAAAGCATGACACTGGAATTCATGACGCCGCTCACCGAATGACTGTGAGTAGCTCTTGTCAACCTGTGAAAAGGGATTGACCCCTTACTGTCACGACAGTACGTCATGGTAAGCAATCGCGTCACCCCCCTGAGAGCCACACTTTCTACATTCGCTTGAATTCATTTTCTAGATTGCTGGCATTGTTCTCGACGTTCTGGCCCCTCTCATCGTCGTGGTGGTAAGCTTCGCGACCAACAAGTACTCACATCCTTATGGACGATCTCTAGCATTGTATCAAAATAGGACACACGCAAGGATCCTTGGGGAAATTCTTTATACAGCAAGGTATCTTCCTTCAAACAATTTTGGGTGTGTTTTTCTTACTTTCATTATTTTCAGGCGTCGGTTTGATGGCTGCCATGCTTTCCATGAATCTATTCTCACTATCTTTCTATTACACGTAAGTCACCGCCTTCACTACCCTCCTCCTCCGTTACCGATTCCCAAGCCAGGCGAAATCAATACGACGACGGAGTTGGGCAAGTGATGATCTTGATGATACCGAATGTTTTGGTGCGGCCAATGTCTTGCGTGTCTTAGCAGGCCCTGATCATGTTCAAACAGGCTTGCCGAATGTAATTAATGACTTCCCTTGTTACTTTGTCAACTCACCCCATCACCAGGATTCTTCAATTGTGGAAGTGGCCGTTACAAACACGTGAAACTGAATACCACCTTTCCGAGGTGGTTCGGTTCTCAGAGAGTGGAACCGCCGGGATGTACTCTGCTCAATCAGGGTTTGGAGGGCCTGCCGCCGAGTCGCGTCCCGAGTGGGCCCATTGAGGTGACAACCAGGATCCCATCATTTAACCATGGTACCTCTTATGCTACATCAGCCCGGCTTCCCTGCCCAAGTTGCGAGGAAGAGTCGAGAAACAGGGGAGATGCGGCGCGCGAATCAGTCCGATTCTTTTTTGGTTCGTTGGATCAATGTCCTTGTTCATGTATATACGATGTATCGTTATAGTTCACCCTCACCATCCTATCAAGCAGGGAGGTCGATCCGAAATGACTAACCTGTCTTGCTGTTGCGTAAATACGTATCTTGACCCTTTGAACCCCCCCAATGGTCTGACTGAGGTCTCACGCCATGATCGGACTCGATGTCTATTCGTGCCATCAACCGACTTTGAAGTGGATGAAAACACACCCAAACAAAGTTTGCCAACAGCACAGAATTCTGATCCCTTTGACCGCTCAACTGGAGTAGGACTTCGAACGATTGACATTACTGATGACCACCACCACCAGGCTGGGTGACAGGACTGCTATGGCTCTGTTCTTGTAGCGGGCTGACAGCAGTGTGTCTGGTGGCGTTTTTTTGCACTGAAAAATGGGGGCTTCTGCGGCCGCGGTCATGCGCCAACGTCGCAGGCTTTTGCATTATCCCGTTCTGCGTTGTCAGGAACCTATCAGGTGAATGCAGCATCTGGCTTTCACTTCCCACAGAAGCCAATTCAACTTCTCGGCGAGTGTCATTTTTTTTCTAGGTCATCATTATCGTTGAGCTGCTCCGACCAGCTTTCACATACCGCTCGAGCGAGGTGACGAGATGTTCCAGTTTCCTTTGTATGGTTCAGGGGGGGTTGCTCATCGCCGGGGTATGAATAGCAGGTTCGGGATGTCCTTGACGGTCTCACCCATTTAAAATTACGGGCGTAGGGCCGAAAACCCGTGTGTTTGATTATCAAACCTCGCTCTTTGTATTGAAGTTCGGGCTTGTCCTCAATCAAAACGTTACGTGCTTCAGTCGATGCTTAGGTCCAGTCCCTCCTCGTTCCGCTTTCTCCTTACCAACCACTCCCAACTGCTGATTGCGGAAGGTGCCGATGCACTCAATTCACCCCCAGGTTCTGCGATGATCCGTTTTGTGTCGTTGTCGTAATTGTTCAGAATGTAGCGCCCTGTTGGTGGCGCTTAGGCGTACGCGGCGTCTTAACTGTCCCCAGATCTTCCCAGTGTGCACGGGGGTTCTCGCCCTCAAAAGGGGAGAGCCCCGTTCTCTCTCAGAGCATCCCATGGACGAAACCGTCACAAAATCGCTCGAGGAGCAATTTCTTCTCGCAATTCAAGCAATCCAGAGGTAAAGTAATAATATGACATTTTCGTCTGACCGCTCACCAGTCCACGGTGCACCAACAGATCTCGGTATCAAATCGTTGGTATGTGCCCTTTGCTGCAATCATAATTCACAACGAACGATTTATTTTCTTTCAGCCTGTGGTAAGCCTGTCCAAAATTTGCAAGATAATTGATCATGAGAGCCTTTCCGACTCCTTCCAAAGTCGCTATCATCTTCTACGATGCCATTTTGCTGTGCGTACATATGTCTGATAGTCAATATAGAAGTTGCAAGTTACTGACCCTCCATCTTTGTGAAGGTTCGCGGATGAAAGACGACTGGTTTGCAGTTCACGCTTGAAATCGGGCGTAATTTTGACTAACATCATCCCGAGATTCATGCGTCACGTTGGTCGTCCATCAAAATTTTGTACTATATATGTCGTTACTGTGCTTTGGCACTGTGGTCGAGCATTGCATATCTCTGGTTAATCGACCACGACACAGAGTTCTGCATGAAGCACGTTCGAACTGCTTACGCATTAGTTATTCCACTTGTGAGTTCACCTGCCATTGATCACGACATCCTAATAACGCTGCCAACAGCAACTGTTCCCCCAAGGCATGTCAACCTCCCGAAACAAGCAACAAATGCTCACAATTGCTGAAGTCGTACTCATCATCCGCACATACGCTTTCACGGACAAGAACAACTACTGCGCCTCGCTTCTTAGTGCACTGCTGGCCCTCTACTTTGCTTTCCAGATCTGGGGCTATGCATTCAACGTTCAAATCAAACCCGCCGACTTTCGCTTCCTCGGGGGTACTGGTTGCTTCCGTGAACATGGCCAAGGTTTTCACGACGCCGCTCACCGAATGACTGTTTGTGACGTTCGTTTTTGAGTTCATCTTGACCACTGAATCAACTCACCACAGTACGTTAATGTGAGTTGCCTCTGGGGCTTTCCATTCCCCTCGCATACCCATGTATAAATGACGAGTGATAGATTGTTGGAATCGCTCTTGATGTGCTTGCACCTTCGATGTGCCTTGTTGTATGTTATTGCGTCCACCCCGCCTTTGGCACACCCTGTCTGATTCGGTTTGGCAGCATTGTTTCCGAAAGCGCACTTTCAGAGGCTCTCTCGGGAAGCTCTTTGTAACGCAGGGTAACCTCTCCGTCCTTTGGCTAACGACAAATAGCTCAAAATGCAAACAGGTGTCGGGTTGATGCTGCTGATGCTTTTTCTCAATGTTATGATTGTTTGCTTCTTCTATAGGTAGGTCAACCAGGTAATGCAGATGACATTCCGTCGTTTGATGTATTTTTTTAGGGCAAACCGTTTCCTGGCGGGTATTGGGTCGCCCTTCGCAATGGTGTTGCCGAACGTGTTAGTGAGTGTCCATTTATCCCGCTTTTACACCCACAAACTCATTGGTATCGTTTGAGGCGTGTCGATTGTGAGCTCCTATTTTTATTACGTTTTTGAGATCAAACTCCGAACTCATGCAGGATTCTTCAACTGCGGAAATGGGTGGCGCGGGAACGGATCCATGAGCTTTATCCCTTAGTCGAAAGCAGCATCACAACTCAGCACGGCGTTCGGCTACCTCCCTTGAATGATAGTAGCGACTCGAGGACACATTCCGAACTTGTTCATGCAACAGAGGGGGCGAAAATGTAATCTTCTGTTACAACCCGTCCTGAAATCCGTGTTTCGTCAAGCCTGATGCGTTGATCTCGTTGAAGTGGCGTCGGCCTCTGTTCAGGTTGCCGTGGTGTATGTTGTGTCGGAACTGGGGGTCCGGAAGACCGTCGCTCACGATTTTCCTGGCGCGGATATAAGTGGCCGTGAACCTCCTGGCTCTTTGCATGGATCAGACCTGCAACGAAGACCATTGAGTCACCAAGGCCGGAAGATGAGTGGCCTCGAAATATGAGCCTGAATCGAGACGCCACTTGACTGATCCTGGTGTGCCTACAACAACATTGGTTCTACTTAATGGGTCAGTTGAATCATTTGTTTTCCTATGGACCCCTCAACGATCATCCCACTCTACATCACGGCGAAAGGTGCCATTTTGAGGTGCGTACGCGATGATACGATTTGTGGTTGCGATGGCCTCACACCGTCAACAATGATCAGGAGCAGATATCAAATTCTTGGTGTGTTCAACATTTTTGCAGCGCACTGCCACTTGCTAATCGCGTTCTGCAGCCTGTCGTCAGTTCTTGATTTCTTTCCTGTCCATCTGCTAACCGTTCGCATTCTCCTTCGTAGTTGTGCTCCCACTCTATGACATCTTTTTGACGTAGGTTACGTCAATGGCATGTCGTTCGACTGGAAGTAACTAACTTTTCAAGGCTTGGGGACGAGATTCGCTTGGTCGGTTCTCACTGCATACCTCATACTTCACGACTGTTTAAACTACACACAGATTCACCCATCCCGCTGGTCACCCGTCAAGGTCTTGTATTTTATCTGTCGATATGGCTCTCCGGCCTTATGGCTAGGTATCGTGTATCTCTGGTTGTTCGATCACGAGTTGGACTTCTGCGACAAATATGTCCGTGCTGCCTATGGAATGGCTATTCCAATGGTGGGCGTTCAATTGATTTTGAATGGTTGATTCATGATTCACGAATATCTCCATAACGTGATTGGTGACAACAGCAATTTTTCCCTCAAGGTTTGTCGCCAGTTTTTCCTCCTTTCTTATTTGGAGCTCACCCATCTTCCAGTCGTTCTCATCATCAGGACATATGCTTTCACTCAAAGGAATAAATACGTGGCTTCCGTGCTCACGATGGTGCTGGTGGTGTATTTCGGCTTTCAGATATGGGGTTACGCGGTCGATGTCTACGTCACACCCGTGGAATTCAACTTTTTGACACGGACAGGTTGCTTTCGAGCACATGAGGTTCCGGGGCGTCACGATCCGGCTCATCGAATGACAGTGCGTACGCATCACGTTTATCGAAATCGAATAAGCTTTTGACTCTCAAGGTCAGTACGTTAATGTATGTACCCCCCTCTCGAGCTCCAACTCGACCATTGAACCGAGTCCACGACGGAAAGCTCACAGGAATTTTCTTCGATTTGCTTGCTACATCAATGATTTTTTTCGTGAGTTTGTATCGCTCCTGTCAATTCCCTTTCAATAAGGTGATCTCTTCAATCAAAGCATTGCATTCGGAAGCGCAGCTTCCATGGCTCGCTTGGAAGACTCTTCTTATCGCAAGGCATGTACGACAAGTTATTGAACACTTTGTACCTCATGGCCATTATAGGACTGGGATTGATCGTGTCAATGTTGTTGGTCAACGTTATCACGGTGACCTTCTTTTTCGTGTGAGCCCGTTGTTACGAGAGTACTCCTCTGGCTGATTGTATTCGTGGCAGAGGCCACCGCTTTAATGTCGGGACCGGACTTCCGATTGCCATGATGTTTCCTAGCGTTCTGGTATGTTCAAACCCCTTGTCCTCATATCATGTTCTAACGAGTTTCCGTCGCTAGGCTTGTCGGATGTGAGCTCCGAGATGCTTTGTCAGATCGCTGGTCTTATCATGTTGCCACTTTTAGGATTCTCCAGCTTCGCAAATGGGGAGACAGGGACCGTGTGACTGAACTCATACCTCTTGACGGTAGCATTGTGGTGCACCGGAGTGTTCAGCAGGAGCTACTCCATGACTCTGATGATACGAGGGTCGTACGATTCTCACAGGGATTGAGGAATTGATTTGTCTTGCAACTTTAACATACTCTCCAAACGTCTATAACGAAAAGGACGAAAATCAAAATTCATTGTCCATTGGAAATCCGTGATCTCAGCCGACTCCCGAGCTTCTTAACACGCTTTTGACGAGACTGTTCCGTTAGTCATGGTTGTCTTCGAATTTGCCACGGCAGGGCCGACCAGTGATTTAATTATCGTGATTGATGGCTCAATGTCGACAGGTACCTTTTTCGACAACCGAACCCACCTGAAGTGCCATGGCACCTTGGTCATCTCGCATCTCAGATGGTTTCCAGTCCATCCCTGCGAACCCCCGCGACTCCGATTTCTACGCACCTTACAACAAACTCCTTTGTACGCTCTTCCCTGTGGACACTGCGTTCACAGTAGACCCTCAACCACGGATGCTTTCGAGCTCCCACGGTGGTTTCATCACCTTCAAGCTCGAGTATATCGTCTTTTACGTCAACATCCCAGTCCTCCTCCTTCACGTCCATGCTCCCGCCAGTATCAGCACTCTCTCCGTTCGTGAAGGTGCCGACGCACAGATGCGTACGAAGATCAGAGATCTCAGAGCGTTGGGCCCACTTGGGACGATGTATGGGGTTTGCGCATTTGGAACGAAACTGTGCCTGTATCGAGGGAGAGTGGGAGGCAAGATCACGCCCCAGGCGCCCCTCGGTGGCAGTAGTAGTGGCGCAGGGGTAGAGGAAAATGAGGAAGGAAGCGTTCCGCGGAGCTGGTGGGACTGCGATCTGCTGGAAGACGATGGGGCAATCGAGCTGAAGGAGGCAGTGAATGAGATCCGGAATCTTTGTGAAAATTTACAGTGATGGGAGCGGCATGTACTTACAAGTCCTTGAAGTTTCTGATGGTCGTCGTCTCCATGATACTGTGTACGACCCTCCACGTTTTTGTAACGAGCGACGACCCTTTGCGGCGTTGGGGCTTTTTTGCAGGGATATGTATATCGACGTCGACATCGCTGAACCTGCAGGTCATTCACATTCATTCAAGGGAACACTCCACGCGTTTCGGTGGCGCCGTCTGACTGAGGACTCAATTCTGATTGCTCTCACCGGGTTAAGGAGGGTACAAAGCCCCGGAATGATAATTGATTTTACTAAGTAGCCAACCTTCCAAGGAACACAAGAACATAAGTAACGAAACGCAGTAAATACATGAACGGGATTCTAGCGGAAATCGTAAAATGGGGACGGAAGGAGACCCCGAACGGGGATTCGGAGCCGGAACGTATATATCGCACGTGAAGGGGGAAAGGGTTTTTCTGTCTGGTGAGTGTAACGCAAATGGTCGACTCGGGGTGGGGATGGTTGAAAGAAGGAATAAGTTGTCCAACAATGGGATTCCATGAGTATTAGTAATCCATAAAGGCTCTTGACCGCAACTGTCAAACGACAGAGGAGAGGCGGTTTGGCATTGGACGTCGTGTCGAAGGGGAGAAGTGGACGCGGTCGTCGTCGTCAATGTTCGAATAGCGTGATTCCGTAATGCAGAGGCCTGAAGTGTTGAATTGTCGGATGAAAACGGATTCTTGACGGGAAAATAATAACATGGTTCGGCGATAAGATGAGAAAGAAAAGATGGAGGAGATGGAGGAGATGTGGGGAGTTCCAAGAAGAAATGATTTATGTAGATAATTACTGATTCTCTCCCTCTCGTCTGGAGAAGAAAATGGAGAGAGATATTACTTAGCTGGAGATAAGTGACAACAATACAGAACGTTGGTGATGCTTGATGAGAAAATGTCATAGTGACAATGCAAGGGGAGGGGAAAATGAAAAATGAAGGAGGAGGAAAATAAGCGGCCGAAAGCCAACATCAAAACGAAGTGAATAAAAAGAAATCAAAAGGTTTGTGGGTTGTTAGGTTGTAAGGGTATGCGTGATGGAATGTCGGGTTGGTGACGACGTCAATCTGCTGCGCAACCATCGAGAAAATAAAACACGTTTTTCTTCATGCTTCAAAGATCACGCAGGTCTCCACGTTTCATCCGCGCGGTCCACTCCCATGTGCGACACCAACCCAGTCGCAACCGCTGCGTCCCAACTCGATACTGTCCGACCTCCTACGCTTGACCCCGTTGTTGTTGCTCCATCAACAGTCGCCGGTGCAGTGACGAACGATTGTGCTGCTGTGCTGATGTCTGGTTGGCTGGCACTCCCGGGAGGCGAAGAAGACGCTCCCACAGCTCCCCTCCTTGGTGCAAGAAGGAGTTGACCAGGACCGCCGGTGGTCGTGGCGCTGCTGCTGCCAGCACGAGGAGCTGGGATGGGAACCCCGACACGTTGTTGCTGTGAAGCAGAAGAAAAGGGGGCCACGAGCGCCGGGGGGGGAGGCACCAGGCTGCCTCCTGCCGTTCGCTGTCGCCGATGATGGGAAGATATCGAATCAGCAGAATGGGCCTGCCTCAACGGCGAAGCACCGGATGCCGTCCTTTGTCTCCTCGGAAGGGGAACCTCCACGAGCTCGTCATCATCACCACCTTCTTCCTCATCTACTCTTTCCTGCGACTGTCCTTGACCTTGTGCTTGTTGGCTTTGCCAATGGGTCCTTAGAGGATGACCGAACGTATTATTCTCCCCTCCACTGCTCCCGCTTCTCGAATGCGTCGCATCAGATAGATAAGCTCCAGCACTGCCACTACCGCTGCCACTGCCACTTCCACTCATCACACCCCCTTCGTCGTCTGCCAACCGCGCCATCGAGTTATGAGAGTGCGTACGTGAGCGTGAAAGTACTCCTTGAACAAGCTCAAGCGATGACTGTGACGCAGCTCCAAGCCCTTGCAACATCGAATGTGTTCTCGACCTAACAGAAGCAGCCAATGAATCCGTCCGCGATCTTGGCAATGGGGGGACGCCGCCTGCTGCAGAAGATCTCCCAGAAGACGACGAGTTGTGGGAGTGAGACCGTGATCGGGAGCTCGAATTGGAATGTACCGTGAGTCGGTGTTGGGAGAGCGTTCGGGATCGGTTGCGAAGAGCGGTGAGGGAGGTACGTGGGCTTACGGAGGCGGAAGCGGAGAGAAGACCAAGGACGTCTTCCCGTTCGGCGACTTCAGTTGGTTCAGCAGGTTCGCTTTCGTTATCATCGTCGTCCTCAACTTGATCGTCACCTTCTTCTCGCTCGCCAGGCGGACCTTCATTCTCATCCCCATCCTCTGAAGACGCGTCAAAGTCTGTTTCAGGACCATAGGGACCCAAGATGATTCCTGCGCTTTCCGTTCTTCTGTGCTGGTGATGAGGAGGGTGCCTGCTACCGCCCATGATGACAGTGGATGTTCTCGACGACGAGGGGAACGCCACTGGAGAAGGTGACAAGGGGGGAACGACGACTACACCCACCACGCTGCTCGATGACGTTCCAACCCTCACCCGACCTCTTCCTTGGGCTTGTTGTGGATGCCTCGGCGGCATTGGGATCCCACTACCGGCGATAGATGACGGGCTGGCACTCATGCCTCTTTGTTGCAGCCTGTCGGAGCCTGCAGACGTCGTGTACGACCTAGGGGACTGGGAGTCCGTTGATTCCCTGTTTCCGGTAGATTGGGTCGTCTGCGACATTCTCGACTGTCCGGAACGTGCGTTGGAGGAGGGTGTGGTCATATGCGATGCAGCACCTCCGGAAGAAAGGGAGTTTCCACGTCCGTGGCCTGGTGGACGGCGAATTTGGAACGGGTAGCGGGACGAGGAAATTGGGCGACCGAGGGAGGACATAGATCCTGAAGCACGTCCAGAGGAAGGTTGGTCGCTGAGAACATCCGCTTCATCTTCATCTTCATCTTCTTCGTCCTCATCGTCTTCATCGTCTTCCGCCTCTTCTGCTTCTTCGTCCTCCTCACCTTCCTCCTCGGTTCCTCGACTCCCAGTCTCACTACTGCTCTTTCCACTCCCACTCGCGCTTGCACTCTTTCTGCTTCCCGATTGCCGCTTCTGCTGTTTCCTCCCACTGCTCCTGTGGCTTACAACAGGCGAAGGCGGGAATGGCACCCGATCTCGAGACGACACCACATGCGCTCCTTGCATCGTAAACGGATACGGCAACGTCAACAGTGGCGCTGATCCGCCAGCCGCAGCCATTTCCTTATCCTTCGACGAGCGCTTTACGACCTTCGGTATGATCGAAGACAACTCGGTCAAACCACCGCCAACGTCTTTGGGACTTTCAAAGAGGTCCTCAGTGAGGATCCCACGTCTCGCAGGGGGTGGTATAGAAGGAAAGCCAACGGCCGCTAGAACCTGTTCCATGCCTTCAAAAGGCTCGGAAGACACCCCTGCCCCACCAACCCCACCTCCAAGCAATTCACTCGCGTCTGAGCTTTCTTGTTTTCCATGACGTGGATGGTATTGCTGGCCCCATCGCGCCGCGGCGGAGATGGGAGTTGGCCGGATGGTCAAGCAAAAGTCGTAGGCCTCCTGAATGCGCAGACGGGTACCTTCTCGCCATGACCATGGCATCGCGTCGAGGTCGGAGCCAGTTTCGCTGTAGACTGAACGAGATTTCTCGACCTCTTCTTCTTCCCATCGGTCGCGAGGTCCGCATATGCCACCACAGCCTTGTCCGCTAAGGATCCACAGTCCAACCCTATCAAAGAAAAAGGTAAGGATCACATATTGTCAGTGGGATGATGGAGATGATTTGACAGAAAAGAAAGGAAGGAAACGTACCAGCTTCCGACCACGACTACCAACCTCCATGCTGCCCAAGCCACGTTGGCGAACAACACACCCCTCGCGAACCCATTCAACGTTCCGTCCCCACGCCTGAAATAGGTTCCGTCGCGTACTTGCCCGAGTCCATTTGACAACACGGTGACTTCGTCGATCTGGGGTGTCGAAAACGCCAAGAGCAGTGCTATGGAGAGCCCTGCGCGTGGGAGCAAAAGAGCGACAGTGGGTAGGTTTTGGGAGTAAAACCAACAGGTCTCAGCGAGGCCATTGCGGAGGCTTCCGTTTGAGTTGTCAAAAACGGCGACAGCCTCTAAAGAGGCACCAGGATCAGGGTCGGGATGAGAGAGAAAGGCGGAGATACGGGTGTGTTGCATGAAACAGAAACGAGAGTACGAGGACATTGAAACGAGGTTGAAGGCAGGAGAGGAGAGGTAGAGGGGGAGTATAAGTGGGCGTTCTGATGGGGGGTTTAGTATGAAAGGGGAGACAGAAAAAGGGGCAGTAGACGCACTGACGCGCCATCGGCGGGCGAAAGAGTAAATAAGCTCGTATACCAAAAAGACGACGAATATCCAAGTGAGCCAGCAGGCGATATATGCTGCTGCACCAAGCGCCCAGTTTTTTCCAGAACCTGGGACTCCAGGCGCTTGTGGGTCAGGGAATTTGGACACTCTGAGCAATTTGACACGTTAGTCTGCATGAAGACAAGAAAGAGAGACCAAAGACACGCACTGGAGAAGCATGAACACGACATTGTAATCCAAGAAGCTCTGTAATGGAATGTGCGCAAAAACGAAGATCGGAAATAGATAAAAATATATCCTCGCGCCAGTCGAAGGGTTTCTCAGCAGCCCCAGATTCAAACCCCGAGCGTTGAAACGAGGTTGTGGAAGTCCTACTCGGCCATCGAAAGCGTTGAACATGCCTGGAGTGAGGGTCGCACCAGTCGCTCGGGACCACACTCTCGCACCACCAACACCACCAAAATTTCCTCCACTCGATACCCGTGTTTGATCCGTTGGTTCCCGTCTGCCTCCGACGCCGTCTCCTTCTAGAGCATTATTGTAGGCTTCTTGAAGACTGACGATTCGAACTGAGCGTGGGGTTGGCTTGCGACCGCCAACAAAAGCAGTTTGTTCGCTGGGACCAGCAACGACATCGTGGTATCCTCCGAACGAAGATGAATGAAACGTGGATCCAGGGGCTGGAGGGGGTGGGCGTTTTGGCAGCCAGGAGGGATAGCCTTCGGAGTCTTTGGACATGCGTCTGGGAGATGCAGAGGATGGTTGGGAGATGTCTGCGACGGCAGCAGCAGCAGCAGCCGTCGTAGTGGTGGGTGTGTTGGCAGCAGTAGCGGCAGCCGCAGCGCCTGGAGTGGAAGCGCGTTGACCATCTCGGCTGCTTGTGTTGCTTGTTGTGGTCGTTGGCGAACTTGCTTGAGAGAGCTGGCCTTGTCCAGAGGCAGCAGCGACGGTTGTGTCAACGACGACAGCAGATTCTGGACTTGTCCGTCGTGACATTCGTGAGTTGAGAAAGTTGAACATCCGCAGTGCACGAGTTTGAGGTGATTATAAAAAGAGGTTCGGAATAAAAGGTTCTTGTTGTTGGCCTTTTTTTTCTCTTTTTTTTTCGCACCTGAGCGCTCCCTGTTGTCAACGGTGTTGTTCTATAAGGTCGTGAAGGAGAGACTGCGAAAGACCAGTCGCAGAACGAAGGACAAGGCTCTTCTGAAAGATTGAACGAGCGCGCCTCGTGTTTTGAGATGACGCTGACCTGCCTCGTGTTTTGCCAACTGGGGAGAAGGAGGCAAAAGAAGGGGAGTCCTTGAGCCGTTCCTGAATCCGAACTTTGAGCTGATGTTGTTAAAAATGACGCCCCTGAAAGAAAAAACCCTGAATTAATCCGAAGAAAAATCACACGTCGCGCGCGTCCATGTGCATGGGGAGTTCAACAACGCGCCGCGTACGCGCTTTAACTTTCACGGAAATACAAATGGACAACATCAAATCCTCTTCCATAATTCTTATCCCAATCAAATTCGCTCTTCTGATTCTCCTCTCCAAATGCTCCAATCAACCTCCCAACCTCCTTCGATTCTCCATTCACAACCAACCTAGCCTTTTCTTTCGTCTTCTCAGTAGCACCTTGCCCCCAGATCCTTGTTTCGTCCTTGCTAAGAAACGTCCCGATATGTCGAAACGTCAAGCTGATTCTCTCACCAGCCTCGCGTTGTTCGGCAGGTGATTTGATCGTAATCGGCCGTTTGTCATGATTGATCCCATGCAACCACTTGGCGTTCGTCTCGGGACCCATAACAAACATGGAGTTGTGGGGCAACGGGATGCGTTGCGCCGACCTTGGTTCACCCCTACCACCACCTTCTCCACCTTCA
Organism: Macrocystidia cucumis; assembly: GCA_001179725.1. NCBI lineage: Eukaryota > Fungi > Basidiomycota > Agaricomycetes > Agaricales > Macrocystidiaceae > Macrocystidia > Macrocystidia cucumis. The sequence goes on along the minus strand of CEMH01203559.1, from coordinate 3,766 downwards.
GAATCTTGTCGATCCTTTTTCGATCGCAACGTCATGACACGCTGCGCGCCTAAACTAACATTGACGATATTTGATCCGCGAACGACATCGATAGTCTTGTCACTATGTTCGGATATGTAGTCTTTTCCCGTTCGGTAAAATTGAATCAGAACGTGGTTGACAGGATGTTCGAGTAACTGATGGATAATGACGCAGATCGTATTAGTGAAATCAAATGAAAATCTGATTCTTGATATGAAAAGGGGATAAACGCAAGATGTGTACGTACCTGCTGGACTCGTTCTCTGATCAACGTCACTGTCGGCGAAAATGGAAGCAGAGGAGGTGACTCGTCCGCTGGATGTCGATAGATCGGGAAGCTGCCGTCTTCATCAACCTCGCCTTGCACGGCGACCAACCTTGGGACCTCGCCACCTCGATGATGCATCACATCCCATGCCACCTCGTCTCTCAAAGTCTGAAAGACAGTCTCTGACAAGGGTTCGGCTAGGATATCAGTAACAAGATATGAATCTCCTGCGCCCAGGGAATCGCCGACACCGAGCGTCTTTGAGTGAGCATTAGTGACAGAACGGCGAGCGCGATCACCATCCCGGTGAACTTTGTGGGGAGAAAGGGCGCCTTGATCTCCCTGGTGGATTTGAGGCTCTTGATCCTGTTGGATGGGTTCGGACATGGGGAACACGTTGCTCGTAAAACTCTGTATTTGGAGGCTTTATACTGTAAACATGACAAGTAATGACTCAGTACTCAGTAGCAACCCTGTCGTTGTTGATATGATTGACATTTATCGCTCCCAACTGTCGCGGGCAAGTTGAGCTCGAGCCTTTCAATACGTTCGCCACGGGCAGTTCGATCAAGGTCACGTCTCTTGTCAAGTCAATTTGGCATGGCGTCGTCGTCTCAACCATCACCACCACCTCTTCTCGTTCCCCTCCACGTAACGTACATACAAAATCTTGGAAAGGTGTGGGCTTTTTCATCGCCTCCAACACCCTGACCGACCTTCATCAGCACAAAGATGATCTTGCATACCACCTCACCTCTCATTTACGCCTCAACGCCGTGTACTGGGGCCTGACTGCGTTATGGATCATGGGTCA
>CEMH01203554.1:1172-19805 GCA_001179725.1 Macrocystidia cucumis | reverse complement strand
GTTGGAAAGACAGGGGTAAACCTATATCAGGCGTTAACAGGCTTGATAACACGGCTTGATCACGCTATGACGCCGAATGACCCTGCTGACGACTTTTCCTTCTGTTCACTTTATTAATGACGGCCACCACATTGCTTTCCATTGAAGATACTGACGATACTAAACTTTTGTTGAGCGGTGGTACTGGGCTCAAGCCCTCTTATCTTGCAACATCATCATCTCGCCTCGGAGCTTCTGTCGTAGGAAAGAGCGCGATAGACGGCGCAGTGCTCCGCAGGGAGAATCTTGAGGGCGATGGTGCACATTGGTTTTTGCCGGTTCCGACTTGAGGCTAATCCCCCGGCTTAGCTCATTTCGGAGAAGTTTATGACCCCATACCACGGGAAAAGCGACAGTTGGGTATGCAATCTTTTTTTTTTGGTTTGCGTTCAAACCTTGAACTTGCGGCTCACATTTTGACCATATTAGGCTTTTACAGCGCAGTGTTTCTGATTTTCAACCGTATCATAGGCTCCGGGTGTGTTTGACGATGACCCGTCTTTTCGGCGCCATCTTATGTGTTGGTCCCCAGGATCTACGCTACACCAAGTATCGTTCTGCGCTCTGCAGGGAGCGTCGGTGTAGCGTTGCTCATGTGGCTTCTTGGAGCGCTCATAGCAGCTACAGGAACGGCAGTCTACGTCGAGTTAGGAACGGTGGGCTTGATCCCGCTCACCGTGTCGATAATTTACATTGACAGGTTGCACTCAGGGTTTGCCGCGCAGTGGAGGCGAAAAGAACTACCTAGAATATATCTATCGCCATCCCAAGTTCTTGACGAGCTGTATGTATGCCGTACATGCACTTACAACGGTACGTTTGCTTTTCCTCTCCTCGTCCCATCACCAGATTTCCGACGAGTGTGTCAGGGCTCTGGGGTAGCGAATAGTGTCGCTTTCGGCGAATGTAGGGTCTCCCGAGTGGGCTACCATCTTCGGCCAGACACACACCTGACATCTTCACATTACAGACATCACTCATGCATTTACTCTGCAACCCACCCGCTCGACTACCCTCACTATCGCGCTTCTTTGCCTCTCCACCTGCTGTTTCATTCATGGGACCTTCCTGAAATTCGGCCTCCGCTTGCAGAACGCCCTTGGTGTTCTCAAACTCATTGTCCTCTCCTCTGTGGCAATACTTGGAATCCTTTGTCTGACAGGATTTCCAGCGTTTCAAGTCAAGGAAGGGTATGAAGTCCCTCGTAACTTTGTGTGGAAGGAGTTGTGGAAAGGAAGTGGGACTGGTGCGAATGCGTTTGTTATGGGGGTGTACAACGTCATTTGGTAAGAAACGGCCTCCCCGTCTTGGGTGAGGCGTACACATTCTCATATCACGACAGGTGTTTTCATGGATACTCAAACGCAAATTACGCACTGTCGGAGATTCGGGATCCCGTCAGGACAATCAAGAGGGCGGCTCCAGTTGCAGTTCTGACTGTGGCGGTCGTTTACTTCTTTGTGAATGTTGCGTACTTCTCCGTCGTCTCAAAGGTCGACATCTTAGAGAGTAAGAGGATTGTTGCGTAGGTTCAGTTGCGCCGCCGCTCGACACCATGCTGATATTTATGGAGATAGGGCGCTGTTCTTCAGAAATCTCTACGGACCAACCGCCGAGAGGGTCGGTCCAACTTCTATCTGTCTTCGTCTTCGACTGTGCTTATTCGAAACCAGGCCCTCAGCGGGTTCATCGCTCTTTCGACCTTTGGAAGCGTGCTGGCTGGCCAGTTTGGACAAGCTCGTAGTTCGTGGTCCACTATATGTCCAACGGAAACAAACTTCATTAACGAGATTTCTAAAGTGATCCAAGAACTTGGTCGTGAAGGGATCGTGCCTTACTCATCCTTCGTCGCCAGCAACAAACCATTCAACGCGCCCCTTGCTGCTCTTTTGATTCAATACGTATCATCATGTACATTCATGCTCGCCCCTCCTGCAGGGGATGTCTACCTTTTCATGATCAGCTGTGAGTTTTCTTTTGCCCCCAAGCGGTTGATCGATCATAGCTCAAATATTACAGTATCATCGTACACAACTGCCTTGATCAATATGTTTGTTTCGCTTGGCCTCCTCCTGCTCTACACAAAGCCATACAAACTATGGGACTGGAACCCGCCTTTCCGCGCTCCGAGATCAGTCATCGTGGCTTTTTGCCTCTCCAACATCTTCCTCGTCATCGTACCCTGGATCCCGCCCGCTCCAGGATCAAGAGTGTACGAAAGACTACCATATTGGGTACGCCGAACCAATATCGGCCATCAACCTGGCTACTGACGAATTCGCTTCAACAGAGCCATGCCTTGGTTTCGGTGTTGACTTCGCTGATTGGGGTGGTTTACTGGTATGTGTGGAGTGTCCAATTACCCACGCGGAATGGATACGAATTGGAGAGGGAGTGGGTACTCCAGGATGACGGGGTCTCGAGATTTGTATTTCGGAAAGTTGTGTCTGTTTTGTGAGGGGGGGAGGTCCCAGTCCAACCCGATTCGGCAAACATTTGTAATTTTTGTGTTGCAGCAGTCGAGCACCATGCATCATGCATGAGGGGACTAGGTCTAAACCAATGGTTGTAGCTTCCGTATATGCTAGATTAGATGTTCCCTAGCAAATCACGTCACTCCGTGGTCCGTAAATCATTGGTTGACCGCCTGGAGTCTTGACGGTGCTGAACTTGAGATCGTTTTTCTCTCCACCACAGACTTCAATAGTATTATTGCACGGAAAACAGCGAAGCTTGTCTCTGCGTACTTGTAACGGACGGAACGATGCCCTGAGCTGGGGGTAGGTCGGCTGGTCGCTTATCATCCTGGTAATTTCAATTCCCACGTGTCCTCGATAACGCTATCAATTACCCAATTCTGGACCCTGTTGACGTCTTTTCCTTCCTCCCACATCGTTCATGACCAACAGTCCAAGGGAAGACGCTGACGATGATCATACCAGACTCCTTCTGCCAAGCGATTTTACTCCGTTAAAGCCTTCCTACCTTGCAACAGCATCGTCTCAGCTTGAAACTTCTGTCGTGGGAAACAGTGCGATAGATGGTGCAGTGCTCCGAAGAGAGAACCTGGAAGGCGATGGTACCCACAGTTTTCCTCACTGCGAATTGAGACTAACATTGTGGCCTAGCTCATTTCGGAGAAACATATGACCCCATACCGCGGGCGAAGCGACAGTTGGGTGCGCAACTTGTGGTTGAGTCCTCAATTCACCAGACGTAATGATCCGCGCCGCGCCGCCCGTTAGGCTTTTACAGTGCGGTATTCTTGATTTTCAACCGTATCATCGGTACGGGGTGAGTTTTTCATGTTCTTTGGTGGTAGTGTCTACTCATAAGTTGTCCTTAGGATCTACGCCACACCAAGTATCATACTCCGTTCTGCGGGCAGCGTTGGCGTTGCGCTGCTCATGTGGCTTCTTGGGGCGCTCATTGCTGCTGCGGGGACAGCGGTATTTGTTGAGCTCGGCACGGTGAGTTAGATCCGACCTACAACGTTTACTCTATAATGACGTTATCAATCTCCTCTCAGGGTTTACCTCGCAGTGGAGGCGAAAAGAATTACTTGGAATATATCTACCGCCGACCAAAATTTTTGATGAGCTGTATGTTCGCTGTGCACACACTCACTACGGTACACTTTCTTCGCCTCTCACTATCTCGTGACTCTCAACCAAGTCTGCCAGCGCTCTGGAGCTGCAAACAGTGTCGTATTTGGCGAATGTAGGGGACTTGGCACCAGCGGCTGTCCGTGTACCAACCACACGACTAACACTATTACACAACAGACGTCACCAACGTTCTCTCTCTTCCACCCACGCGCTCTACAACCCGCATTTTCGCGTTCATCTGCCTTTCCCTCTGCTGCTTTATTCACGGGACCTTCCTCAAGTTCGGCTTGCGTCTTCAGAACACCCTAGGAGTCCTCAAACTATTCGTTCTCTCTTCGGTCGCCATCCTCGGAATACTTTGCTTAGCTGGGTTCTCAGCTTTCCAGGTCAAGGAGGGGTACGAAGTCCCTCGCAATTTCGTATGGAAGGAATTGTGGAAGGGCAGCGGAACTGGTGCGAATGCGTTCGTCATGGGGTTGTACAACGTCATCTGGTTCGTGCTCTTCCTTGCCCCCTTCCTGAACGAATGCTTGAACTTCCTACAGGTCTTTTGTCGGGTACTCGAACGCTAATTACGCACTTTCGGAGATACGCGACCCAGTCAGGACAATTAAGAGGGCAGCTCCGGTCGCAGTTTTGACAGTGGCGATTGTTTACTTTCTTGTTAACATCGCGTACTTCTCCGTCGTCTCCAAGACCGATATCTTGGAAAGCAAGAGGATTGTCGCGTAAGTCTGAAAGTGGCATGATCTTTGATGAGGTTCTCACATACTGGATTTAGGGCGTTGTTCTTTCGAAATCTCTATGGGCCAACGACGGAAAGAGTACGCCACGCCCTAATGCTTTTGTTGATGATGCTCACCCTGGCTGACTACAGGCACTGAGCGGCTTCATCGCCCTCTCAACATTCGGAAATCTGCTCGCAGGCCAATTTGGCCAAGGTCGCGGTATGTGGGCGATCACTCGAGACGACACTTATTTTCGTTGACGAGATAGATAAAGTGATCCAGGAGCTCGGCCGTGAGGGGATCGTACCCTACTCGTCGTTCGTCGCCAGCAACAAACCTTTCAACGCACCGCTCACCGGTCTTTTCATCCAATACCTGATCTCTTGTACATTCATGATCGCCCCACCTGCCGGGGATGTCTATCTCTTTATGATCAGCTGTATGTTTCTCGCTCAATGGTGTTATTGGGGATGATCAACAAACAGTTCACCCCAGTATCGTCATACACAAGCGCCTTGATCAATATGCTCGTGTCACTCGGCGTGCTTCTTCTCTATACAAAGCCATACAAACTTTGGGACTGGAACCCACCTTTCAGAGCTCCGAAAGCAGTCATTGTGGCGTTTTGCCTTTCAAATGTGTTTCTTGTCGTGGTTCCTTGGATCCCTCCCGCCCCGGGGTCAAGAGTGTACGAAAGGCTACCGTACTGGGTGCGTCCGTCTATTTCCACCACTCATTTTGATACTGATGAGGACCATCCCACCATAGAGTCACGCATTGGTCGCAATGTTGACTTCACTAATTGGGCTGTTGTATTGGTATGTGTGGAGTGTCAAGTTACCCGAGCGAAATGGTTATAAGTTAGAGAGAGAGTGGGTTCTGCAGGATGACGGGGTATCGAGATTCGTATTCCGCAAAGTTGTTCCCGTCCTATGAAAGTGCCCGAGACCATTACAAGCTGGGAATCTCGTAGGAGGCTGGCCATCGCAGATACACATCGATGGTTCTGTTTGAAGGAAATTTGAACACAAGGAAATTCTCCAGAAAGGGAAACTCTCTGCGTGAGACTGTTCCAAGCAGACCTTTCCTTTTGAATTCCTTTCCTGGTTCGTCTTTACACGGTATGGGCGTGGGATGTGTTTCAGACTATCGTGTGTGCGTGGGGCCGAACGCGGTCATGTGGTGAGACGCGAGAAACGCGGCGCTCGTGTCGAGTCATTATCGGAAGCTGTACTGCACGGCGGCCACCCGCTCCTCTCCTAAAGATCCAGGCCCATGGTTTTGCCGCACCCAGGAGCCTCTCCTGAAGTCTCTCGTCCATGTGCTTAAAAGGCGCCTGAACCAGATAGGGGAAATAGTACAGCTCTGTTTTCAAGCATAACTTCCAACCCCCAATGGCAACTCCATCTCCCAAAGATATCGCGCTCTCTTTCTTCTCTAACGCCAACTCTGGCAATCTGGAGGCGTTCAACAGCATTTTCTCTGATAATTTCACGCATGAGTATCTCCCTAAATCGTTGGGGGGTATGGGCATCCCTGTCCGTACGCGCCAGCAATATCTGGACATGATCGCGGGATGGAGGTCTGACCCCTCCGTGAAATCCTTTCAGGTTGGTGTTTGCTACAATTACCAACGCTTGACTTGGGACCATGCTAAATATGACGGCTTGTCCTCTAGTACGGCCCCCCATTGGATGTGATTGTTGCAGAGGATGCTGTGGTCGTTCATGTAAGCATCCAGGCTCCTGCTTCGTATTTTCCTTCGGGTAGCTGATCGACTTTCTCGGTTTTTTCTAGACTGAAGGGGTCGCGCTTATGGCCAGTGGAAAAGAGAGAAAGCATGAGTACATTTTCATATTTAGAGTTAAAGATGGGAAGATAGTAAGCTCAAAGGAGTTCATCGACACCAAGGCTCTCACCAGTGTCGAGTAAAAGATCTTGAATACGCCGTCCTTACGTGTCTTTGTACAAAACCCTATGCAACGCTTTCCAATTGCAACTTTTTAGAGTCATGAACGGCACATGCAGTTCCAGGCCCTGCAAGGTGGACGAATTGGTAATTTTGTACACAGCGCTTCATCACACGTTCTTCGCTACAAGCTGCTCTGTTCGTCCAATACTGACACGGTCTTTGATTATGGCATGCATCCTCGAGGTGGACACTTCCAAAGGGAGACAAGCGACGGAAATCGTGACTCGTCAGCTGCCCCCCGTCGTCAGGTCTTCAGGGGTTGCCCCTATTACCATTCAATGCAAGCGTCGCGTCCGTTAATTAGCCTGCGAACTTTTTCGAGTCATCCTCGTAATTTTGCCACCCCTCCGGTTACTCAGAGCCCACCGAAGTGCGCCTGGTAAGCTGGCCCTGCTCTCTGACCATGCATAAAAGGCGCGTTGCTTGTGAGAGGATTTCGAGCAACCAAACTCACTTTACAACAATGTCATCCACCACTACTACCAAAGAAATCGCCCTCACGTTCTTCAATACCGTCAATGCTGATGACATGGACGCGTTCCGTGCCATCCTCGCCGATGACTTCACGCATGGGTACCTCCCTGCGTCGGTGGGCAGCCCCGTCAAAACACGCGAGGCATACTTGACCATGGTCGATGGGTGGAGAGCCGATCCCAACCTCAAATCCTTCCGAGTTAGTACCAGTTTCCTCTCAAGTCGTCAGAGAAGTGGAACTCATTCTTTACTTAGTTCATGGCTCCTCTGGATGTGATCGTCGGTGAAGACGCTGTTGTTGTACACGTAGGTCTTCTAAGCCTATGTCATTCATGAACGCTCACGCTCACACTCCAACCTTTCTACAGATAGAATGTGTTGGCACAAAGAAAGATGGAAAAGAACACAAGCATGAATTCATCATCATATTTAAGATTAAGGATGGAAAGATTGCCAGCGCGAGGGAGTTCGTCGACACAAAAGCCATGGGGGGAGGTGATTGTTGATGTGTATAGCTGTACTCTACGAATGACAATGCCAGGATTTCAATGTTTCACGAGGAGCTACGTTGTCCTGATCAGGGGTGACATATATCAGTTCGCGAGGTGTTTTGCCGGGAATTGTGAACTTACGAATGCGAAGGGCGAAGAATGTCCTCGATGTCATCATACTCCTCAAAAGGGATGCATTCTTGAAGCATTGCCCACTGTCGAGGCGTCACAAACTGTGCTATATCCTGAACTTTTACGTTTTGAATCGGATAGCCTAACTCCCCACGAAGGACGAGCTCTTGCAGGAAAGCCCGAGTAAAAAATTGGAGGTTTTGGAGCACAAGGGTGGAGAGTTTTGGCCAGGGTGTGCCTTCCGGTTCATCGTCTTTTCCGGTGGCAAAAGAAAACCCGAACAAGGGACTTTCGACGTCCTCGAGGATCAATGTCGTTACATTGGGAAACGCTAGGACGTATTCGTAGGGGATAGTAGATCCTGACTCCGCGCAGCCACTGGTATAAAGTTTCCGCACGGTCGGATATCGGGGCATAATGTGCGCTGGCATATCTTCCTGAACCAAAAAGACATCGTGCAGGAAACACGACGTCAACGCGGGAAGCGAAGTGAACGCGGAGATCCACCATAATGGCGGGAAGTCCTGGATTTGGAGAGTGTGGAGTTTAGGAAGAGTGACGAGTTTGTTGTCGTATCGATCTAACCCCACGTCTTCCCAGTCTACCTCAGGGAGCGTAAGAATGAGATCAGCGAGGCTAGGGAGGGAGCTGAGGACGAAAAAGAGGTTGGGAATATCGATGGTCCCATTCGTGCACACGAGGAGGAGCTTTGTGACGGCCTGCAAGGATGGACAGAAACCGGCATGAATACCTCCGCGAAGTCCAACAACTCTCAACTTCGGGGCGCCACCAGTGAGAATGGACGCAACGACTTGAGTATCGTATTTAATATCCAAATCACGAAAGAAGTCCAGCTTGAGGCTTTCCAGCATGGGTACAGAAACTCTCGTCAGAAAGCTTCTCACCTGCTGCGTCGGCGGGAATGGCGAGCGGAGGGTGAGGACGCGCCACCGAGAAGCGTGCGGAATTAGTGCTGTCAGCACATTATCCGAGGTCATCAGCTTCAAATCAATTGAAACCGGGCGGTTTTTGGAGTTGTTCATGTAGAAGTCGATGATCGCCACGACGCTTTTGAGATCGTTTTTCCACCAAGGCATGCATGTGTAGTTTTGTTCGGTAACGCCTGGCTGGTGAAGAATGATTTCCGTCCAAAGGAGAACTGATTCGAGAGCAACTCGTCGCCACCACGAGCAGACTCTAATGGCAGTTAATTCAAATGGCACCATTTTGAGGCTTGGTATATCCTCGCGTGCGTATCCAAATATGGAAAGAAGAGTTTCCTCTGGAACCTTGAAAATGGGGTTGAACTGTGGTGACAAACTTGGGTGTGGATTGGGTGTTTCAGAGACGATCGATTCCATCACGACGTTTATTCTTGGTGAAAATCGGGTGGTGCACAACAACGCGGGAGAGAAATGAGATGCTGCAGTTGGGAGTTGGAACGTAAGTATATTAATTGACGAAATTACCGAGAACTACCAACGGTTCACGGGGGAAGGCTGTGTTCAGGGTTCCGAGATTTAATTGATCGGTTACCACCCCCATGATCATGACAACAGAACAACAATTTCCATACTTTTTTAGAACCAAATGAGAGCCACGACTGACGCAGATATTATAGGATAGACCAAATCGCATTATTGATGTTGTCACCATCGTGTCTTTCGCTTTCTGTGCATAGAAACTCCAAGACTTATCCTTCGTGATAGAGGCGTGCAGAATCACAGCAGACCTCTCAGGAGGTCCATATGTTTTTTGGGTTGCACCGACGACAGAGCAGGTCTAACGCTGTGCATAATCACCGAAAGAGCTGAGGGACAAGTGCGAGATCTCTGTTATGGAGGGAGCTTTGGGACGTTTCATGATCTCGAGGTATGAATATTGAGCATAATAATAGGAAAATTCAGAACCCCTAGAAATCCCCGGTGTGGGTTCGAGTCATACAAATTCTGTTTGACGTCCAAAAGCTGAAGGTTATCTTGCTCAAGGGATTCCAAACCCTAAGGCATCAGCCTTGTATTACACCATTTCCTGGCATGGGCTGTGCGAACCATCCAGAACTTCATTCCGTCTGTGAAGTCATCGTGAATATAAATCACACACACGTTCTGACGAAAACCTACGTCGAAGGGTAAGAGGATCCCAAGGCTCTCCAACATCTCTTCATACTTCGTCCAATCATACCGCTCGACCCTCGAAAACGTCTCGAGCCGCTCCACAGCCCGCTGGAAACGCGCCTCATCTCTATCGCCTTCTGGTTCATAACAGACTTTGATCAAATCGACCGGATGGCCAGCAGTTCCCCGGGAAACGATTTCCGCCACAAACTCCTCGTTTTCAATCTGTGCATCATTTCCGAAAGCGAGGGTGGTGAGCTTCGGCCAAGCTATTGCGGCAACGTCATCCTCCGAGACACCAACTGCCGACGCCGCTCCGTTGTTTCCGACATTGTCGTTGTCCGATCTTTTTCTCCAACCTTTTGAACCGATGGAAAAATCAAAGACTTGATCATAAGCGTCACTGATAATCAGTGTGGTTAAGTTGGGGAACGAGGTGACCACGCTCGAGCCTAGCTCCCACAGATCGGTTGCGCACCCTCGTCGAAAAAAGACCTCGACAGTGGGCAGATACGGAGCTTCCGGGAACATCCCGTCCCTCATGTCCACCCCACGAAGGGAAACCACCTTGATTTTCGGAAGGGTGATATATGTAGTAAACATGGAGAGTGTTGGAAACCGGAAAAGCGAAAGCTTCTGTAAGTTGGGGAGGGAAAAGCGTTTCGGGCTCCAGACGTCGTCCATCGGCTCGACGCCCCACGAAAGGTTAAACTCTTCCAAATTTTGCAAGGGCTCGAGGAGGTCGAGAAAATCGGAGTAGATGACGTTGCCCCACTTCCACTCCAAGTCGAGATTCCGAATGTTTTTCAAGGGGGGGATATACGTCAACAAGGGCGGGGCGGAGAGTCGGAAAGAGCGAAGGCGAGGAGAGCCCCCACCTAAAATGGGCAACAGTGTTATCGATTCCCCTGGATCTTCAGATGGCCGGATGTCTATGGCGTGTATCCTGAATGATATGCTTTCTAAGATGGGGGCGGACATTTCCAAGAGGAGGTTATATGTCTCGGGTGCAGGCGTCATTGCATCGAGGTGAACGGCCTGCAATCTGTCGGAGAAAGAGGAAATGCACTCAAAAACTGGACGGCATTCCTCTTGGCGCAGGGATAAATCAAAGCTCAGCGGGCGTTTCTGAGATCTTGCAGCGTAGAGGGAAATAATGGTGATGTACGTTTCGTTGTTTGACTTCCACTGCATGCGCCTTCTCTTATTTGGTTCCAAGAGGTCTCTTCTTGAGCTGAGGATGAGACGCGACCATAATTCCGGAGTCCCGATGGCGGAGGACCGCCAATGTGAGCAAACGTGAGTGGCGATGAACTCGAATGGAATCTCGTTTGTGGGGCCTTCCAACGATGTGGAGATTTGAGCGAGGCGGTATATGTAGGTAAGAACCTCGATGGGAATGCTGAAAACTGGCATAGATTTATTGACTTTGAAGTTATAGTTGGCGAGCGCGTGGTCGATTTTTTCGACTTGTTGAAGCAGACGCGATTTTTGATCCAATAGTACTTGAACGCGCGATTCATGCAATGTAGTATTGAAGTAATCCTCCTCCATGGTGGCGTAAAGTCGTGAGAAGGTAGAAGAAGGCGTCTGATGGTAGAAGCAGAGAAGTTTGAGTGTGCGAAGCTATCAAATTTCCGTCGGGTCGCGCTTATATAATATTATGATCGGCCGATACCAGTCCGCCACCGTGTGCTTTTCTTTCCATCAGTGATAACTTACTTATAATTTATAGTGCTTACCGGGCTTACCCACATGTTGACACCCACCGCCCAGAGAAAGAGGGGCATGCATATTGTTATTATCGTTTTGATGGATCAATCTGTTTTTTCAGGGTCATATGATCGCGACCTGACACATAGGCAAACGGCCAGTTCACCACCGCGGCAAATGGACGTCCTTGACCTTGCCAACTGCTCTTAGTTTGGATGAAATCGAAAGTCGTTGTCATCAGCAGTTCAAATCATGATTACCCCGAGATTTATCCCGGCCCAACGTAAAAGGAGCCCGATGTATTCTTTCCAATAGTCGCAAATGGCAGAAGTCGGCATTACGAAATAATGACTAGAACGTATCCAACAAACTCTGCTCAGATTCCGCTTCTCCAAGCGATTTCAGTGCAGAAACATATGCCTACAGAAAATCAACTTCAAAAAATCAACTTCAAACAAGGAAAACAAAGCTCACTTGATTAACGTTCAAAATCGCATTGGCCATCCCCTCTCCCAAGACTTCCGAAAATACACCTTGTGGGGGCAACGCAGCAGCCGTGAATCGCTCTCTCGCCTCATCCCAAGACATCGGCATTCTATCTTTTATCCCCAAAGCTTCGCGTTCGCCTTCACTCATCTCCGCAGCTGATTTCGGCCCGGGACAGTCCGAAATCAACAACTGTTTTTGCTCAATGACACCGCGCGTTCCGATCCCGATCAGCGCAGCGATCACAGCATAGGGATTAGCGAAAGCGTCCATGCATTTCAGCTCAAAATGGTTCCTCGACGACTTGAGCGACGAATTTTGCGGCTCGGGGATGATGGATGTTGGAGGTAAGTCGGGAGGAATGCAGAGGCGGAGAGGTGCCTCGCGATTGTCGGATCCCCAGCAGACGTACGTTCCACCTGACCAGATCCCGTCCACCATTCTCCCGTAGGACGACGGGAGGGGCATGGTGAGATACGCCAACGCGGGCAAGAACTGAAGGACCGATGCGATAAAAGAGGATTCTGTTGATGTCATGCGTGGACTTGAACTTGCACCCGAGGCGGTCGAGGAAGAATTTGAAGGGTGAACCGAGAAATGCATGTGAGATGCACTCCCACCTAGGAAAATAAGGGTCCATGAAATGTTTTTAGGGCATGGCACAGAAAAACTTACAGCTATTTCCGAATAAACGCGGCACAAGAGTTGCTTTCAAGCCAAATTTATTAGCAATATTGTAGATGGTCTCTCGCGTGTGAATGAGCGCATCCGCAGCTTCTAGAGGGGGAAGAGGGCCAGTGACAATCTCGTATTGCCCAGGAGCGGCCTCTGCGTGAAAGGTCTCGAGATCAATTCCCGACTGTACTAACGCGGTGGCCATGGCCTCGACCGCCTTGGCTTCGATAGAGTCTGAGAGAAGCGCCTTGGACACTGACCAACCGTGCGAGTTGACAGGAGTTCGGGAGCACGTACTCCCGTCTTTTGGCTTCAAAAGCAGGATGAACTCGGTCTCGAAGCCAAAGAGGAAAGTCAGGCCAGCGTCTATTTTAGCTTTTCTACAGGATGAGAGGGTTGTTGAGTAGTAAGTAATGACGAATGGTTGAGTGGACTGACTCAACAACCCGGCGAAGGATGGTGCGAGGGCAGATGTCGCTTTCATACCCGAATGGCTGGCGGGGGCTTGGGATAGTTTTATGTTGAAACCAACCGAATACTGATGCTTGTCCTTGAGCGTACTTGCAAATCTTGATGCTGTCCAAGTCTGGGACGAAGAGAAACTCGCCCATGGCACTGATGGATCCAACTTCTCAGTGGGCGTGTATCTCGGAACGGCAACACACTCACTTGAATCCCTCAGCAGGCGTGCAAAACACTATCCCTATCCCAACCTTAGCTATGCACACTCCAGGCCGCTCGCCATTTTGCAGTAACTTGAGGAACCGAGAGACAGGGAGCACACGATAACGCACGATATTGTTGAGATCAATCCATTGCAAACGGATGAACTGGATTGAGTGGTGGGAGAGGTAATTGCTGGCGCTATCCACCGCTGAGGTGGGCAGCAAGGACATGGCGTTTTCCACAAGCAATGTTTTGCGGTGGCCCTTCTTCGTGATGCTCCGGGTGGAAAAATCATCGTCCTCGTGTTGTCTTCCCTGACTAAAAATTAGGTGTATTCGTCAGTTGGGAGCTTCCGTCAACAGACGCGTGCTCAAAGGGTTGGTTCATTGAGAGAAGCAGCAGAAACGGCGTGCGAAGGACAACGAAGTCGTTTGGCGATGTTGAAGGTCATAATGAGCATCAATTGAGAGTCTTGGTAGTCGGCTGGGTGACCGGATCAACTTCTATCATGACGTTGAATAACAACTTTTTAGCGCACATTCAATGATCCATTATTGAGCTTCCTACTTCACCCTCACAGCATCATGACCACAGTCAACAAAGCGTGGTTCAACCATGTAGCCCTGGCCGAGTTCTTGTTGTGCCTGAACCAACCTTTTTCGGAATCCCATCTTGAACACAGTTCCACCTTCGTCGGCGGTTTACACGGTCAAGTTTCGCTGCAGGAAAAACACCTACACCTACACCAACCATAATCGCCAGCTTCTTGGGATCATCGCGAAGGCTAGCACCGCCCTGAGTATCCAGCACTGGCGAGCTTAAAGCTGTAAAACCACCTTGTTTTGGCTTTATGCTGCACAGCCCCTCAAGAACAAAGCGTTCAAAAGGAGGGGAAATCTATTCTCGACTCGTAACGACGAGATGATTGACCTCCCACTGGAACTCTGGTATCAAATCACCCAATACCTTCCGGCGAGCGAAGTCGTGGAGTTATACAGCGTAAACACCCACTTATACAACATTGCGATGGACATTTGTTGGGCCCGCGTTCACTTGCAAGACTGTCTAGGCATAAAGGTGGTTGACTTGCTTGAACGGCTGAAGTAAGTCACTCTCGTCTCTCGGTCCAATGCTCAAATGCTGATGACTATGATGATTCAGATCATCCTCTCTGTCGGGGCGGGTACAAGATATCACCATTCAAGCAGACCACGTCGCTAGAATGCTGCATTCGCAATCCCCGAAAGCCAGTCGCAGGTTCAGGTTGTCCGGCATTGCAAGTCGCAACGCGAAATCTCGACCCTTCATCACCCAGAACGACCTCGGCTCCATCGTATCATCAATGCACAAGGTCACCTCGCTCACAATAGAGTGGCCTGAAAGTGTCAAGACCATTTCTCATTTCCCATTGATCATCCCCACACTTGCTGCGGGGTTTTCAACGTTCCGCGACTGCCTGAAATCCCTATCACTCAGCCTACCTTTGGAAAGCTTGCGTGATCTCGACGTCGCTTCGCTGCGACTACCCAGCCTCTCTGACTTGAAAGTTGATGTCTTTCAGTTCTTTGCCACAACCGACCCCAACGAATTGATGAAATCTGTCCTCGCGCCCTTCATCAGCGCCCATCTATCCTCCGGGATAAGCTCGCTAACCCTGCGAGGAACACAGGAATTCTCACTCTCTCCCCTTCTCACTGCCCTTCCTCTTTCTCTGGAGGCGCAATTGGACGAGAAAAAACTTCGGAATCTCAGTATCGTCCAATCATTCAACACTCTCGCCCAATCCGACACTTCCGGCATCTCGCACCTCCTCTCAATGCACTCCCGCTCCCTCGAGTCGTTCACACTCCGTTTCACGATATCCAAATTCACGTTCGAATACGTTCCTGGCCCTCGTCAATGGTACTCTCAACCGCTTTTCACCAATGTGCGCTTCGAATCGTTGAAGAAGATGGACCTTTCGCTTCGCGCTTGTTCTGCAGATACAGACATGCTGATCCAATACCTCAAGACTCTGTCTCCAACGTTAGAGGAATTGCATCTCAGGAAATACCGATTCACGTACGCTGAAGTCCGAAAAGTCTTGGAAGTGTTTTCCACCAGCTCCAAGGACCCAAGGGCTGATGATATCGGAAGTTCCCAGCCACGACACAGACCACAACTTCGTAGGCTGGGGTTGCAGACGCGGAACTTGGCGCCGTGTTTTCTTGATCTTTTTGCTTTACACGTCCCACACCTGGAGTCGTTGGCCGTGGGGTTCATGGAATATCTGCATGATTCTGACAGCGCTCGGTCGAGCACCCTCTACGTTCCGTCGTATTCCGTAAGTGGTCTCTCGTCTCTGTTCTCTCTCCCTGTTGCTCACGGAATGTCACTTATCTCTAGGCGATAGATTATGACCAGTTTAGGACGGATATGCAAAGTCGGCACTACCCGAACTGGGAGCTCCGTGAGCTGACACTAGAACCTACTGGGCCACTTACCGAAAATTTGGGCGATTATCTACAGGCCGTCATTGAATGCCTTCCTCGACTTCGCAAGGTGAACGGACAGGAAGTTAATTATTGAACACCCCACTACTTTTTCTACACACTTAATCACTACATTTCCTTAATTATTTCCTCACCCCATCGATGCGATCACTTTGCCTCATCATCTCCCTAGTCTACACATCTGTTTGAGCCCTCTCCAAAATATCTGTCGGTTCCAAAAGCTCACATCTCGAATCACAATCTGCTTCTCCAGTTTCAAACTATGATGGGATCAAGCAATGCCCAGTTTTTGCGAATCTTGTGCATAGGGATACGCAACGCGCCTGCGAGAAGAGTGACGTTCATGTCCATGATGTGTTTATCAGGTAACGGTGGGAAAGGGGTCCTGGTTCCCGCGTATGTGAAACCGGGCTGTTTGTGGACTTTTACAATTTGATCGTAGGACTGGATTCGGGCCAGGATTTCGTGTTTTTTTTTTGTTTTCCACAACGATTGGTAATCAGAAACGGGGTGAGGGTGAGATGGAAGGCACGACATACATCGGATTTTCCTTCGTCGAGATCGATCAAGGTAGTGGCAGCGAGGAACTTGATGTAGCCAGCCCTTGTCAACGCTGCGTGTTGTGGTGCGTTGAAAGTTTCGAACGGGGTCGATGTTTCGGGGGGCACGATGTAAAACTCGACCTCAAGGGCCTCATATATCTTGATTAACATGTGGGGCTTCTGCGACAGAGTCTCATCTGCAGTCATAAGGAAGCTGTTACTTAGTATTCTCCGATCCCAACTTTGAAGAGGGATAGCCAAGACGTACAATACACAAGGGATTCATCCCCACCCGCTTCTGTCCGGGTGAAAGCCATGACCTTTTCCAATGTTATCAAGCCGGGATGATGCTTTGAGTATTTGGTATCTAAATGATAGAACACGGCGTTGAAGAGATCATAAGCATCCTTTGCAGGAGGGGAGAGGGTTGATAGATCGATATCTGCCATGTCGCGAAAAGCTGAAGCAGCCCCCATCTCCCCGGCGTGGGTCGTTGAAGGGTCAGGAATCGGAGCGAAAGGCTGCTTCATGCGAATGGGTGTTGGAAGTGAACCTATGATGGAGAGTGAGCTGGAGTATACGCCAGGGGGATATATATTACTAACGTCAAGGAGGGCACGAGTTTGGAGCTGTCCTGTGTATGGATCGTGCGGAGCATGTCGGAATGACGGTATTTTTAAATCGGAACCGAGGCAAGAAAAACCCCAGTCAAGGAATTTACAGTCGTAGACGGACAGTGACAGGCGAAAAACAACATGACGTTCGATGTTGATTGTGAAGTCTGGTAGATATATCGGTGATAGGATGAGATGGGATGGACACCGCGTCGCCCCGATGTACCTGCAACACCAAACACTTCTTGTTTCTCGTTCCTTGTCCACTCCGCTTTCAACGCTGCTCCTTCCCCATTAGTTGACAACACCTTCTACTCTTCATTCTACCCCTCGCCTCACCTCCTCTCTCACTAAATGCATCAACAAGTACTCGGATGTCGTTACGCACGCTTATCCTTCCCTCCCTTACGCATCGCCAGCAACCTGTGATCCCTGCAAACTGCCATCGGCACCGTAACCAGCGCGTTTGATTCGTGGCTTGTACAGTGGGGGGTGAAGATGCTGGTGGGAATGGAAGCGATGTTCACAGCGATGGTAGTGCTGGATCTGTAAACGGCGTCAATGAATGTTGACGCAAGGCAAGATTTTGAAGAAGACAACGAAGCAGAAGACGACGGAAGATTTCCATTCGGAGGAATGGTCTCCTTCCAAATCAAAGGTGGCAAACCAGAAGGTGGATGATTCCTCGCCTCCCTCCAACTCTTCACACTCGCAGAAACTTCAGGAGGCGTGGAGAGGGTGGAAGAACACTCGGCGGTTGTTTGCTCATGGAAGTAGGATCGGCAGTGTGAGGTTGAGGGTGGGGTCACGGAGGTGGTAGATAGATAGTGATTGTTTTCACTCGTGGCGGTTCATCACGTACTCCCGCCTTCCATCCCCCCCCTGTTTGCTTCGTGCGTACATGTAATCCCTTAGAGTGACGGACGGTTTTTCTTATGAACCTCTGTTGAACTCATGCGGCCAAGATGCTGGTCAGTAACTGAAACTGATATAAACGCGTATGCATGTCAGATTCATGAGAGAACCGAAGCGCGATAAAAGGGGGAAAAAAACCTCAGCCGGTGGTGTGGGCTGGCAACTGGCGACTTTGCGATATATCAGTGCTTCATCTTCTCATATTCTCTCACTCGCTCTCTCTTTATCTCACTTTCTTATACCATTCGCGACCAAAAAGAGAGAGAGTAGTAGGCTGTGTAACTAAATTTCGGTGATTACAATGGGCAATGGGGTTTTGGGGTGGTTACTACATGGGATTTGAACGGTGGACGCGCCAACGAGGAAGGCGTCGCGCACGGTGTTAGGACAGTCCAATAGGGGGAAAAAATCGATCGAGGAGATGGAAATTTGGGACGAAAAACGAAAAACGAAAAACGAAGAAAAAGAAGGCAAAACCACTATCCGAAATGGTAAAAGTGTCACATATGTATGGCATATACGAAACTGGACCTGCAAGGAAAAGGAGCTAAAGCGCCCAAATAACGATGACGAAGGGCTGTGAGGTTTATAAGATGCAATGCGACAAGGAATTTGAGGATGAAGGAACGTACTATGACCCATTGTCAATTGTTTTTGACCTGACGCAGCTTGGCTTGTTTCTGGTGCACCTTTTCCAGCATCTGAAGAGCATGGCTCTCTTCGACGGTGTTGTGTGTCTGTCGGCGGAGCTCCACGGCGCGTTCGAACAACACTTCGGCTTGGTCCAGCTCGTCTCGTCGCGCATGCACCACTCCCAGATTGTGCAAATCATCTCCCTCACGATCAAGGGAGTGTGTCTGTCGGTGGAGCTCAGCAGCACGTTTCAACACTGCCTCAGCTTTGTCCAGCTCGTCTCGTTGTGAGTACACCGATCCTAGGTGGTGCAGATCATCTCCCTCGCCAGAAACG
>CEMH01203553.1:18881-32331 GCA_001179725.1 Macrocystidia cucumis | reverse complement strand
GCAGGAGCTGGGATCATATTTACCAGCGCCACTTGTAGAGCTTCGAGTGCAGGTCCAGTTTGGCGGCTCTGGTGGGGCGGTGGGGCGTGGCGTCTTCGTACATCATTAACTACCTCACTGTCTCATGCACGGAGTCTGCCTTCGAAGTAAAGTTTCTATAAAGCGATGTCTTCTGTCCTACACTGCCACGTCCAAATGAAAAGGGGGGTGTTGTTTTCAGTTGTGAAAATAACCCACTTTCACACATCAACTAACACATTTGACGGCCATGAGCGCCTTTCCCATCCAATTTTTTTTATTTTCGTTCGAAAGGTGACTGCTTTCCAACGCGGTTGTCACGCACCACCACCTAATTTTCACCCCCCTTTTGCTTCCCCAGTTCACGGTACCGGTTTCACATCATGATGTCGAGAAACAGGAATTCAGTTGTCTGATGTTTTGTTTTGTTTCCCCTCATTTTCTCTTCCTTTCTCGGCCTTTCTTTCCTGTGACTCTGGAATGAGCTGTTTTGTGTTCAGCGCTAACCTTGACATTGACAGACAGCTATCAAATATTGGTTAAAGAATAAGTACACGGCGATGGTCGCGTCGGAACTTACTTTTGGGAACAAAGGACGTCAATCCCAAAACCTTTAGTATCTCAATCTCACATTCCATGGTCACCGTTTCCCCCACTCCGAGACTCGATATCACTGCGCGTGGGCTATCGGATGACCATTGGGGTTAACCGAAAAAAAAAAAGAAAGACCAAACCTGTCTTATTCCATCCCCTCTCATGTCGTTTGAGTCACTGTTGGTGTCAGTTGTTGATCCGACGAGGGCGGTTTCGACGACGTTTGGGTTAATCACTTGGCTCTAAGACTTTCCGAGATGTGCTAAAAGGACTTAGCGCCTTACGCGACGCAATACGAATATGGCGGAATCGTCGTGAGGAGGTAGGGATTGTGCAGATGATCGTCCCCACGCGGAGGTACATGTCCGAGTCCACAGGTCATGTCTGGTGATATACATCTCATTAACCTTCAAAATGGGACCAAGCCATCTAAACCATCATTCATAGAGTTTGCTTTTGCTTTTTTTTCTTCTTTCTCTTGTTTTCGTCCCGGAGCATCATCTGCACCGCCAAGTGCGAAGAAACCAAAACGTCTCTCTTGTTCCCCCTTTCCGATCCTTGGCACTCACCTCCCCTCCTTAGTGTTCGTGGGTTTTCCTGAACCAATGGAGTCGGCAGAGTCATCGTGCCGAGTGTGTGAAAACTGGCACTTATGGAGATCGAATAGCGTTTTCCCCCCTTTCTAGGCAATACTATATCACTTGCAGGCAGTACTGTACTTACTTTTTTGTGATGTTTTGATGTCGGAATCAATGCAGAAGCACATCTTTACACACAGGGAAATCGTAAGTAAACGGAGATGAGCTTAAAATTTTCCAGAAACGGTTTGAAGTTACCTGGCAGAACGTTACGCTGATCATCAACCATCAATTTGACATGATGTCGTGCGTCGCGTTGGAGTGGCTGTGGCTAGCTGTGGCCTGGGCGCTCCGTCGTCCACTATAAAGGTACTTACGCCTGCTTTTCCCATCGCCCTTTGTTCTCAAATGCTTGTGGGAAAAAACGGTACCGTCAACCTTCACACCAATGCTGTTTTTTTTTCGACGCTAAGGACTGAGTGGGCAACAAAGGCAATGCGCTGATCCTTTTGTCATCTTCCGTTGAATGGTCAAATTTATTCCGATGCCGAAGCTGTTGTACATCTTCTGTCACAACCCAAAACGTGTCTTTTCCCATATGCCAGCCACCCTTGACGAGGCATCTTTGGTTTTACCACCACCCCCACATCCCCTTGAAGACCTCTCGGAAGCCCAAAATCCGAATCACGAAGCGCCCAGAGACAGTTCTCTCACAAATCAGCGTTTGACTCGCTCCATCGAGTCCTTAATGAAACATAGGGACGCTAATCAGCGATGATCGTTGTTCGGCGACCGTTGCCTCCAGCAACTACTGACTTGCTGGACTTCAGTAAACAAAACTCACCTGGAGTCGAGACTCAACAGTCGTGAAACGGAATGACAAACAAAGGGGCGCCATCAGATGTCAAGAGATCACACAAAGCCACTTGGTTCCTGATAACAATAATTAATTCCGAAGCGTTCACGCCGCAAGCCCAAGTGCACCCCTTCCCTTACATCTACACCCTTGGATTGTTTTTGATAGCTGTAACGATCTTTCAGCCACTGAGAAAGATCGGTCGAGATCATCAACGATCACGTCGAGCGCAATGCTTGTCCTAGATTATTTTAGATTGTTCTCTTGCCCCTCCTCCCAAGTCTTAGTCGCCGAGCTGGTCAACGTGCTTCCCTCCCTCTTGCCCACTCAAAGGACGCGGTCAAAACTCGGAGAGATCAATCGGGTCGTTGTCGTTCCTGTGGTGCTGGTGGGATTCCGTGGTTACTGGTTGTCCCGTCATATGAAGGGCAGCATTTGATGGTGGGACGAACGTAGCTGTGCGTAATCAATCAACATCGATTACGACGGCAGGTCACTTGGTAAAACGTCGTCGGAGGTCGCGATGATCGAGTGCGGGGTAACGATGTGCCAGCTGTACAAAAGCCGTATACAGTTCGAATGAATGAGTGGGAGGATCTCGATGATATGGCCATTTTTGAGCTGCATTTGGGAGGCAGGTGCCAAAACTGAGACACCCGGGAATGGGCGAAGGTGGAAGTATACGGGGCAGACCCCTCTTGGAAACTTTGCTGTGATTGACAAGTAACAGCAGCCTCTGCTCTCTGAAACATCGCCCATTGAGTGACAACAAAGAGAGCAGGGAGAGTCACGCACCTCAAGATTCCAATAATTCAATTCGATCAACAGCAGGAGGTTAGCTTCCGGTCCCAACGGTCGATAGTTCGGTCGGTTATTGGGTCAACCTCGAGCACAAAGACATCAAGACTGCATCATGTCGTCCGCACAGTATCATAGACAGCCGATTTATCCCAGGCTTGATAGAGTACCCGCGAGCACCCTCGATCTTGACGGTTGTCTGGCAATTTATTCGGACTCGCCGCATGCGGCTCGCTGATGCACGGTGGTGGCTGATCTATTTCCGCTTCGTATCATTTCTTCAGGTGTAACAGAAAGCTGCTTGTCTGTTGTTACCTGCAAAGTACAGTCAGGGTTAACGCGAAGAGGAACCCCAGCCATTGAAATTTCGTGCAGGAGCATCCGAAATGGGGAGGTGAGCACCGAGTTCAGAACATTTTCCCAGACTCCGGTGACTCCTGATCAGCCAGAGATTGGAAAAGGGGGGTTGGGGATGGGATGAAGCGAACAAAATGACCGTTCGACACGGTAGAATCACGATCACAATGGTCAAGAAGGAAGAATGAGCACATCTAACACGCGCTTGCAGCATTGGCCGTAACAGAATGGAGGGATTTGAAAAAGCGAGAGGACCTGTTTGCCTCGATGCCAGCACTTATCAAATCGCCGCCCAAGTGAAGGTGTCAAAAGCTCCTGCCTCCTGTTGGTTTTTGCCTGTTACTGTCCAAGTAAGGCAAGCGGACACAATCGATCCCCATGAGAGAACACCCACGTCAAGTCAACGCTAACACGCAGGGAGGTCATCTGCAATGAGGAAGATGACGCAGAGAGGTCCCTCACGGAGGTTCGGTTGATCAGCGTTGTGATTTGGAACGGTTCCAAAATCCTTCACCCCCCTGAAGCGACCTCATTGGGTGGTACCGCTTCGGTCGACATGCCCTGATTGCAGATAATCGGCCTGTCATCTCGGTAACTCAACAGCCATCGTACAGGGTTCACCTTTGCGAAGTATTGGCACTCCGCAAACCCTAAAGAATTGTAAAAAAAAAACAATCAACACCCTGCGTCACAGTCACACGTCTCCAAACGTCTCCAAACGCAAACCTCGTCTGGAAACGAGAAAATTGGTGGAAGCCATCATTTAGGGGCGATGCGACAACACTTTTGGTTGTTCACCGCAACGCAAAATCTAAGACGAATTTCCTTTTGATTATGGCGCGGAGAAAGTCCATAAAGATTTGTGGTTGTTGCCTCCGAGTCCTCGGTCGATCATGATCATGCTGTCGGCGTTGTTGAGCAACCAGGGCAAGTCTAGAAACGAGAAGCAACTCGAAATCTACAAAGGAGACCGTTCCTGTGAGCCAATATGGGTAAGGCGCCCGATGTGTTCTGAGGAGTGGCGCGTTAATTGAGCTGAACCAACCCTTTCAGCGAGATGACACCAATTTACAACGTGTCACCACTTAGCTTAGTGCACTCTGCTCCCGAGCCACCAGGTCCGTTTTTATTCTCCGAAAGCGAATCGGTCTCTTGTTTTCGTTCCCCTGGAGAATTGTGTTTTGTTCTTTTTGCGTGGTTGTTGAGGGAGTCTCCTCCAGACTACTAGTCTAGGCAGTCAATGGGCTCTCTTTGTAGAATACGCAGTTGAATTCGATGATTCTATAATGTGCCTCGCTCACACGCACACAGCAGCTCTTTGAGGACGTTTCTTTCTCTCATTCGGGGCCGAGCTGGGATTCAAGAAAGCGAAATGTGGGAGGCTCATAGGGTCTGATGATATTGCTCTTTTGTTTGGACGATTGAATGCGAAGCCGTAAAGTGTCATATGCAGCTTTTCTCTTATGATCACAATTTGAATGACCGAAGTTACTCTAGAAGGATCCTTTTTCTCATGACGCCTTCACAAGCCCAATACAAAACCTGGTTTCGAAGAATGGGTAGATTGCGGACATGCCGACGACAGTCTGATCATCTCTTGTCCCGACCAGGAAGGTAAGGATGTCTCGTGTCCAATGGGATTGATAACGCGCGCACTATCCAATTCGAGTTGATTTTCTCATGCTTGCAACTCGAATATGAATGATGTGATTCCATTTCGTTGGACCTGGGGTTTCTAGCCCTGTGTGGGAAATCTTAGGTTTTCTTGTTGCCAAAACTACCTTGAGGTCACCGACACTTGATTGGCCCAACGCGACTGGGCGGTCTCCTTGAAAGTCGAGGCGTCCAAGACATCCGATGATACCAGGGTCAACACCCTGTGGATGATAGTTCAAGAGGGTTTCGGCGTGGGATGTTTGAAGGGAAATACAATCCATATTTCGTCGATGTGCCCTGCAAAAGATATCGAAAAAAGACCATGCGCGCTTTACAGCCGAAGGCCACCCCATCCCCCATCTTCACGGTAAAGAACGTCCTTACATTTTGATGTGATTCTCGCCACACAAACATATAGCAAACGGTCGCCATGTGATGATAAGTGGTCCTGGAGGGGCAACCTCGTGAAAACAAGAAAACAGGGACATTGCCCAGACCAACGCCTGTGGGACTCCCATCTGAGCGACTCGGATGAAACCCATCATGTTTCCCTATCATCCGAGACAAACGAATGGTAAAGACGCCGCCTTTTTTTTTGCCATTGAATAGCGAGATACATGAGGTCGCTCGATGGGTACCTCTGGGTGAGTAATACATCTTCCGTAAACAGCCCTGGACTGAGCTCCAAGCGCCGCCTTGTCGACGCGTTCCCGCGATCCAAAGATGCGAGAAGGGAACAAAAAATGATTGCCTCTTAGTTCCCGTAGACCTTCTACTTCGGAGGTACTTGCGAATTCATATATCATCCGGGTAAACCAAGGTATGTCATCGCCACGGCAGCCGATGGATTTGCTGTGCATGATGGATGAAAAGAGAGGAACGCGCGCGCTGTGAGGATTGATTGGGACGACTGAGCTGATCGTGATGCGACCTCGCGGTGTTCAGGCGCAGTTACCCACATCTCACGGTTCCAACGGGTGACAAGATACGTATCCCAAGACACACACACGCATGCCGTCTCTTGGTAATGCATGATTGATGCAGAACAATATATACTTGGGATGTAACGCGCTTGGCCATCGGTCATGTAAAAGTGTTTCAAAGATTGCGGGGAAATTGGGTAGCATTTCTGACGCTGGGGATTGAAAGCCGTTAGCTGGCTATCCGGCTTCATCTCAGAACTAGATTCTGCCTCTTCTGATACACTCACCGGATCAATGAGTGACCCTAGTACCAGGTCTCGAAGTCAGAGCGAAGAATCCTTGAGAACGTGACGAAGGGACACCAGATTGAGATTGTTGACAAGCGCTGAATATTCGGAGGCAGGTTCGCCAAGGGGGACCAACAACGATGTGGTGGCGGCCCGCGTGGGAGGTCAGTCTCCCAGGTATGGAGGATACTGCGATGATCAAAGAGAACGAAGGAGCCGAAAGGGGGTATTTTTAGCAAATCAACAACACCAAAAACTCCCACCTGCGAAGCCACTGCCAGTCACCGGAAGAACACATTCCGCAAAGAGGTCTGCTTCGCAAAACATGAAATTGTCAATGGTCCGCTCCCCTTATGGATGTATCGTCATCGGCCTAAAAGAAGAACCACGTATGTCACTCGCGTTGGAAATTGGTCCTTGGTGACGGGGCTGACCGAAGGGCGTTATAATTTGACAACACCTGTCGGAATACCCCTTGCGGTGGCCTTTTTGCAAATTGGTGATAACAAAATGCGCCATCGGGTTGACGCTCAAGTCACCGACGATAGCGCGGTGCCGTCACCAACTCGCCGGCATACTGATCAGCGGGTGGGGTGGAAATCATATCGCGGGAGTATATACGACCGGCTGAGTGTTCGCTCTTGTCAAAGCTTGATTAGGAATGAACAAGGTCGGACCGAGCATTCGAAGGTCGAGGCCTTGTGCATCGTACTGTATGGGCGGTTCTGGTACCCAACCACACGATCAAAAAGGTTGGCGTGGGGCCATCTTGCACAGGAGTGTTAACCAAGTGGGGAATGTGTATGAAAAAAGCAGGCGCAGTACCCACCCCCACAGGTTACTGCGATGCCAAGCCGCCAGAGTAGAGTGTCCAATCCAATGGCGCCTTCCGAAGTGGGGGTAGGATTCGCTCGTCAGATGACGGCCAAGGCTTTGATTGCTGCCAACTGTGTGGATTTAGAATCGTGATTTCCCAAGACTGGATTGATGAGATGGCACTCACACACATGCCTGTCCAAACTCGCGCTTGAGGTTATGTCCGCAATGCAGTCGCACCCAGGGTTTTTGTTAACCGGAGTCTGACCTATGAGAAGATGGGGAAACTGAATGTCAACGTCCTTAGAGCGGCGCTGTTCTGTCGCCCGCTCGGGGATCATACACAATTCAATTTGAAAGCACGAGTGTATTGCCTGACCGAAGTGACGGCACAGAAAAGGTTCTGAAGGAGTGGCAGTTTGTGAAATGCCAAGGCCGTCGAGCAAGGAGAAATCGAAGATGAGTGGGAAATATCGCAGACAAGTTGGGGTTCCAGTCACAGGTCTCCTGTTACATGCTGAACGTATCATTATGGTCCGGATGGATCTTTCATGATTTGCTGAGCATGAAGAGGTATGATTCTTTGAGAAAAATTAGCGGTGCATACGGTTGTGTGTATATCGATGATGGTTGACCCTAAGGTTTAAAACTGGATTAAACGTCAGCTGAAGCGAGATCAGGTGGACGGAAGTGGGGCAAAGTCAGCCAATGACACCCGTTTTTTCCAGGTCAGCCATTATCGTTAATGAAAGGTCATTCAAGCAGCTAGATGTTCTTTCAGCAAGTGGTGGTGGTATTCATGAGTTCGAGTCTTTGCTTGAGTTTCCACAGCTGGTGGCATCAGCGTTGTCGTGAAGGAGGTTACATAAGCCATCCCACAACAAAGTCGTCGTCGACAAGGCTGTCGTTCAAACTGTTACTGACATCCTCCACACCTCTCCAGTCCTCCTCAGAGCTCTCTGGATCTGCTTTTAAAACGAAATGCCTATCAAACACCTCGAAAGTAAGTACATTCGAAGCAAACCTTGACTTCAACTCTCTGCCCGATTCTAATACTCCCTGTTCAAACCCTTGATCTACTTTTTTTTTTTTACGAAGACTACCTTGTCGAACGCGCACACCTTCAGACACACCCTCTTTCCGTACTTGCCGATACACGCCTTGGAATTGATGCATCCTACTATCTTCAGTTGTTGATTGATAACCCGCCTTCGCGAGAACCCCTCCTCGCTGCCACGGGCGGGCTTCCTCTTGCTCTCACGCAGCGCATCGAATCAGACCTCCGCGCTCTCGAAAAACTTCATATTAAACCCGTGTTCGTTTTCCCCGGACTCCTACCCAACAAAAGATGGAAGCAAACCAACCATCAAGAACACAACGAGGCGTGCAGAGATCGAAGAGACGCGTGGGCAAAATACGAGGCGGGGCAGGAAGAGGCTGCTACAAAATTATTTGAAGGAAGGAGCAGTTTTGCTCAATGGGACCTTTGGCGCATGGTTTTGAGAATCTTTAGGCATCGCAATGTCGAGTTTATGATAGCGCCGTATCTCGCTTGGGCTCAGGTGAGATGGGTTTCTCTCTCTGTCGTTGGAAACCAACTCATTTACATGTTTTTATCGCTCTGCAGTTGATTTACCTTCAACGCCACCCTAAGTCCTACATTCACGCAATCTTCGGCCCTTCAGAGACGTTGCTGTACCCCGGAGTCGACAAATTGATCACCTCGCTTGATCTCTTGTCGCCTCACCCCTCATTCAAGTTTACCTCCAAGCGGACCTTTTTGACAGAGCTGGCGGTATCAGAAGAACAATTCCTCGACATCGGAATCCTGGTTGGGTTTGAACATTCACCTCCCTTCCCTCCCACCATACACGAGCAGGCGCTAAAAGCCACCGTTGACATGGTGAAATACTACAAGTCGGGCCAAGCAGCCGTTTCTGCTTTCGCCGAACATCACACGGTGAAGACAATCCAGTACGCAGACCACTACGCCCGCACACGTGCTATGATCAAATTCTCCCTCATTTTCTCGTCTGAGGGTACGGTTATACCACTTCCGTTGGCGATTGGAAACCCTCCCACCCATGGTCACCCCAATCATCAGCCCCACCATCCCACGGCTGCGGACATCCCATCCGACCTTCAAGAAGTGTTCACAAATCGGCTCCCGGATGAAATCTACTTTTACCTATCCAGAGGACTTCTCGGTCCGCAAGCCCTTGTCTGGCTGACCACCGGGCAAATTGTGGAAAACCCGCCATTGGACAACGGTGAAACGACCGAATATAAACGCTTCGTGAAAGAAGTGATCACGGATGGACATACCGGACCTCGGGCCACAGCCCTCGCTCTCATCAGTAGCGTTGGTCATTCGTTCTGGTCAAACAAGAAGGTTCTCGGCTATTTCTGGTTCGAGCAGCCCAACTCGCACAACCAAAAGCCCATTCAACACAACTCGCCTCAGACGACGCAGCTAGCCGAAAGAGTTGTTGGATGGAACGTCACTTACTCGGTTGTTGAAGAGGAATTGAGGAGACAAAACGTAAGTTCTTTGATTCGTTTATCGAGGGAAGAATCGTCCATTAATGGTTACTCTTCCTTTTCCCGCTTGGCGATGCTGTGAACCGGAATGACACACAGTCCGCTACCATCGATTTCGCATTATGTCTCGGCGCAACGTCTACGGAACGTCACGCTGCAAGAACCAAAGTGAAGAGTAATTCGACTTCTCCGCTTGAGAAAAAGGATGAGGTGGTTGCAAACGTCATCTGGAGGTTCCTCGAATTGCGAGGGTGAGCCATTGTTCCGTTTTCCCGAAACACGATTCTCTATTTTTGGAACATGCCACGATGATGAGTTCTCTTTCTCTTGCTTTGTTACAGGTTTTTGTTGAACTCGCACACACACTCGCCGCTCGCTCGAGCGATGTACGCAGCTATCAAACCAGCTCGACTGAATGACAAATTTCAAGACCCACTGTATCTGTTCCTGGAACTTGTCAGGGCTGGGGTCATGCATGGTCACTTGTGGTCAGGACGAGCTTTCAGCGGAGGTCCAAGTTTTGGCACAGGTGAGAGCGATCGAATCACACGGACTGTTGTGAGATGATGTTGACCGGAGAAATGGTGTTTGTTTTGAACGCCACCAGATGAAGAAAAGTCGTGTATGCTCCTTGTGATGCGGGTACTTAGTATTGTCCCATTGAATTTCAAGGTAAGGGAAAGACCAACGGAACTTTTGCTCTCCATCAATATTTCTTCCCCCTCGTTTCTTTTCCTTCTTTGAACCTGCCACGAGTTGTTTTGGCTGATTAAAGAAACATTTACAGCCCCAACCTTGGTCGGCTCCATTGTCACGGGAATTACTCGTGTTCAACTCGTTCGTAAGGTCTCTCACCCGGGCATTGCGGACGCTTTTGGAGGTGACCTCGTTGAATATGCTGGTTCGAGCGGACGCGCAACGTGCACGGGAGGACTTGCTGGACATCACATTGTCGCTCCCCTTCCAGACGGAAGTCAACACAGGATTCGGTGTTTTAGCGAAAGTATACCTGGACGCTCTCACGCACATCAACAACCGAACAAGAGTCCGCGATCCCAACGCTGAAGGCGTGAGGGAGGCCAAGGTGATGGCGCTCGAAATTTGTGAAGAAACGTTCCCTGGTGTCAAGAATCCGAAACAGGAAGTTGAACGAGGGTTCCGCTTTTGGGATGTGGTTAGTATTTTTTTAAATTCTTTATTGTTTTCTTTGTTTTTATTCTTTATTCTTTATTATTTTTATTACTTTTTTATTTTCTCTTGTGACGTGACAACACGCTGACACA
Source organism: Macrocystidia cucumis (assembly GCA_001179725.1). NCBI lineage: Eukaryota > Fungi > Basidiomycota > Agaricomycetes > Agaricales > Macrocystidiaceae > Macrocystidia > Macrocystidia cucumis. The sequence goes on along the minus strand of CEMH01203553.1, from coordinate 21,624 downwards.
CTACCCGTTTTAGGCGCTTACAGCGATGAGGCAATTGCATTCAGAAGGACATGTGCTACGGGAATTGATCGACCAGTTTGAAGCTGCTGAAGCATGGTTGGCACCTATGCGCCCGTAAAAGGGACATGGAAGGGTGTAGGTAGCTGAATGATTGAATGCACGGATGAGAAATCAAGAATTGGAGTGTGAGAATGAGTGTGTCGTGTTGTTCAATCCGATAAGCGGATCTCGATTTGGCATGGGAAAATCTGTTCTAAAGGGATCTCTCGGTTGGAACCCTTGGCGTGCGATCTTGAAATAGATCTAGATCGATCTCTCGAAAGAATTCCAAGTATTTCATCTCCCCTTTCGTCCTCCTTTATTCGAACAACTACAAATTAACCCAGCCTCCGTCCCATCTCTCTCCCTTCGCTCCCTCTTTTCAATCTATACAACAATGTTCGACTACTTCCCCTCCATCCCAAACTCATCACCTGACCTCGTGCACCACACCCACAATGACAAGGTTCCTTCCTCCAACCTTTACTTTCGTCAACAGCACCAGATCATTCAGCTCGTAGAGGGTCCCCCTCCTCCTCCAAGGAATATTTCCTCGGTTATTCATTCTTCATCCTCTTCATCCTATACTTCATCTTCTCAAGCCTCCTCGGACGAAGACGAAGACGAAGATGGTTCACTCTGCTCCTCTTATTGCTCCTCGGACGCACCTTCAGAACATCTCGTCGAATCACCGCATCGTGACGACCCTTCCCCTTCTGTTCTCCATCCCGAGTCTTCAACCGAAACCTACTCTGTCAGGATAAAGCGTATCCTTGCCTGGCGTGAGGACTTCTCTGCCCACCTCAGCACCACTTTGGCTGGTAAGCCAATTCCCTGATCCTCCCTCCCGCTTACCCTTTGCCGACCTTGTGGCTTCATTATAGAACCGTCTTCGCCACTCAAACGGAAGCTTCCATTTGCCGCTGAGGATGATGATGATGATGACTGCGTGAGTCCCACACTCACCCACCACCCACCACCCCTGTCCTCATTGAAGCTTACCCACGCCATCTCTTTCTTTAGATGTCCCATACCTCTAAGCGATCCCGTTCGCAGGCCTCGCAGGGCGATGCCAGCGAATGCTCCATGTCAATAGACATGCACTCATGTCCCGCCTGTGACGCTTGCTTCGCTACACGGCAGAGTCTCAGAAACCACGGACTGGAACAGGGGGCAAACGAGGCTTGCTCTGCTGCCGTGGAGTACGCTTTCGAGTAAATTCGGAATCACCTTCACACCGACGACCTCCCTTCATACACACACGCCAGGAGGCCTCACTCACTCTCGCACACGCACATCAACGAAACAACCACTCCCTCACCCACAGACAGGGACGTTGCCCCCTACCTACCCCTCTCCTACTTCCTTTCTCTCACCCTCCCGCGCCTTCGACCCTTGGCTCTCACTGGATTCCACAGAGCCGAGGAGGACTGCGGATATCTTCCCTAGCTTCCGAGTTCTTTACCCAACCTCGGCCTTGCTGTGGGGAGGTTATTGAAGGGAAAGGCAGAGGAGTAGCAGGTTGTCTCAGACGAAGGCGCTTCCATTCCTCCCATTTGTTTCGTCTTTTTTTCGCATTGCATCGCATCCCTCTCGCCTCAAGTCATGATCAACATCATCATTTCTGTCAAAATCAGCATTGTCAAAGCCAGTTTCGCTTTCCTTCCGCCACAACTATTTTCTTCTCACCTTACCATGGCGCCCGCCATCGCCGCCGCGGCGCTTTACCCAATATTATCATCTCACGATAATACACGCCTCCCCTACCCCGATCCACACAGCCTCCTTCTCAACGATGACCGAGGGTCGTTGGCGGCGACATTCTTCGATTTTCTCTTCTCCCATCGTACCCTTTACTACCGAAGTCCTTTGTACTAATTCACCACTACTTTCGACAACATTCATCATCAACGACCATTATCCTCCTTTTCACGATTTCGACAATCATCCATTCGAACAACCGATCAAACATTCCCCACCATTGTACATTGACCAACACCAATCACCGGTTTCACCACTACAACAACAATTCCTACTAAAGAAATACATCCACATACTATTTACCGGTGTCGCTAGGAACCCAATATTACTTTCCAACTACAAGCAAGCAAAGCGTTAGCAGCTGCCTTGCGCCTTAATTTCAATCGTCTACCTTCATAACAACTCACGTTATAATTTCCTTTCTTCGGCTTTCGTCTTTTTTTTTACATAGTTTCTTAATTCGCCTTCGCTACTTTGCTTTCTTTTTTCCCTTACGAAATTTGTAAAACAACATCTGGATTAGTTTCCCTTCCAAACTCCCTCTCCACACATTTTTGGTGGGGAGGGGGTGGAATTGAATTAAATTGAATTTGAACGAAAACGAAAATCAATGTTGAGGGAAACACTTGAATGATTCTGTTTCAGGTTTTTCTTTTTGCGACGTAAAGTGGCTGACAACGAATGGGAAGCATGGTCGGGAGAGTACATAAGTAATGCTAAGCGACTTCTAGTAATCTCGCTTCCAAGCACCCAACTTGAAAAAAAAAAAGAAAAAGAAATCACATCATGATCAGCATCATCGAACGAAGGAAAGGTTTCTAATTCTACAGCTAGGAGCAGCTGTGGCGCATTAGCGTACAAAACTAGTGGGGAATAGTAACTAAGTGTAAGTTACTAGTCTGACAGGCAGTGTTCCCGAGTGTTCCGCCTGATTTTCTTTTTC
>CEMH01203539.1:4022-14239 GCA_001179725.1 Macrocystidia cucumis | reverse complement strand
CCAAAGCGTGTTCCTCCCGGAAAATCTGGCGCCTTGGGCCCTACTCCCCCTGCAAAAAGTAAGGTTTTGATGTGCCCTGCCTTCAATCATTCTCTAACAAACCATGGATTGTACCTAGATGCTGATAACCGACTGACCGAATTCTATGACGATTATCTCGACTCGTACACCGCGACTCCAGCACCACCCCTTGCAGGTCAAGCGGCAGGGCCCCCTGATCGTATTGCCGCCTGGGCTCGTAACAACGCCAACCCACCCACTCGTTCAGGCTCCCGAAGTGCCCCTGCAAGTCAGTACGCTCCCAGCTCTTACGGTGGCGGTGGGTCTATGCGTAGAAAGGTCAGCCGTCAAGTATCCAGAAACCAAGGCCGCATTCAAAGCGCGTACGAGGAGGAGGAAGAGGGCTACGTCAGCGGTGAATACGAAGACAAACCATTTGACCTCATCAAAATTCGTGTCAAGGTAATTTCGTGATTTGCTGGCAACAACTTGAAATTGCTGACATCGCTTCCCCCATCAGGTCCATTACCAGGACGACGTACGCGGTATGGCTCTCACACCTGAGATGCCGTTTGAGGAGTTCATTGAGAAGATCACTACCAAGTTTGGGAAGGACATTGGCGGCCTCAGCCTTAAGTTCAAAGATGAGGATGGGGGGAAAGTCACCCTTCAGGACGAATCCGACTACGAGCTCGCGATTGAAACAGCAAGAGAGAGCTCAAAAGGTAGACCTGAGGGGAAACTTGAAATCTGGGTCACTGAGTTGTAGCTGAATTTCTTTTGCCTTGTCTGGTTTGACCACATCACATATATCCCATCGCCCGACCTAGTTCGTGCGAGTAGCAGCGTGCATTACTAGTTTCGCTTTCGTTATTTGCATGTAGACTACGATGAGAATGTAGTCATGCATCGAGGGCGTGTATGAATCATTACGACCATCAATATATTTTAACGTCAGATACCTTGTGCACTTTGAGCGCTCATGCTTTGGATATCAACACGTTGCGTGGTCGGTGAATAATTCCCGACGACCCGAGCCCTAGATATTACCTTGGTCCCAGGCTAAGCAGAAGGGCGCTAACGATCAAAGGTTACACCCAACGATCTGATCTGAAGGTGAAAGAATAGAATGAAATCTGGTTCCGACTTGATTGTTGAGATGATTGGTTGAAAGATAAATTGTCCATAACCCCTGCCAGAACGACACCTCCCTTCTCAAGCCCAGCGGCCCATACGGAACTCTCAACAATCCAGCCACTGTGCCAGTCCGTGTTCGCGCCACGTTGAACGAGAAACAACTCAACCCCTGGTTCCTCAACCGGTCCGGCTTGACTGTTGAGAAGGCTGATGGGTTCATCCTCGGCCCGACCATCATGTCTTCTCGTCTTGTAATGCTACCATGCAACGGCAACATGAGACTCCTTTTCTCCTTATTAAGTTAATCTAGGAAGAGTAACGGAACTTTTGCTTTCGAGTGCTCTCAGAGTGTTGTTCTCCAATGCCAGCAACTGCAGTCCCTTCATTTACGCTGAACAATGGAACCAGCATGCCAGCAATTGGACTAGGGTTTGTGCTGGAGTCGTTTGCTCTCATGAATTCCTGAAAAAGTCGTAAATTAGCTGTTGGATGGGTGGCTTGGGTGGCGGCCAGAGAGTCGTTGACATGTGTGAGAAAGCGCTCAAGGTATGTCTTCAAAAATTGGCCCTCGACAGAATTTCCTTCAATTTATTGCAGGTCGGATACCGCCACTTCGACACGGTAAGTGTGACATTATCTTGCGAGTTGTTCCAACAGACCGATCCTAGTTGCCATAGGCGTCAGGGTACGGTAAGTAGGCTTTGCGAAATGAGGATGATGCCATACCCACTGATTTTGATGATTGGAGGAAACGAGAAGCAAGTTGGTGACGCAATTCGGTCGTCTGGTGTCCCCAGAGAAGAAATCTTTCTGACAACAAAACTCTCGTGAGCGCCAGAAACGATTTCTCATAAAACTTTAAGGGAACACTAACGTCGACCAGGAACGCAAGCCATCATCGTGTTCGGGAAGCATTTGAGGACTCACTGAATGAGTTGAATTGTGGCTACATCGACTTGTATCTGCTTCATTGGCCAATCGGAATACGTCCAGGTTGGTCTCCTAGTGACTGGCTTTATCTTCGCATCCTCTGATTTCGGTTGAGGCACGACCACAAACATGAGTGCGATGGTCCAGAAACCAGATGACATGCTGTCTCCGGGTGAAGCACCCACATTCGTCGACACGTGGAAGGAGATGGAAAAGCTATTAGAAACCGGTCAGAAGTCCTTTTCATTGCACCTTGAACCCTCCTCATGGGTCCTTTGTCGGCAGGCAAAGTCAGATCCATTGGAGTTTCAAACTTTTCAGTCAAGACTCTCAGCGAATTGATACCTCACTGCAAGACAATCCCTGCGGTGAATCAGGTCGAGCTTCACCCTTGCCTGCCACAAGAAGAATTACACGTATTTTGCGACAGTAAAGGGATCCATTTAACGGCGTACTCACCGCTAGGTGTGTTGATTCGGTCAACTGCATAAATTCCCGGGACACTGGAGGGGTGATAATATCGGAACAGGTCGTTTCGCCTTTCTGCATGAGGAACCCACTATCATGCAAATTGCGAAGCAGAATGCGGTGTCTACGGCGCAGGTCATCCTCAGCTGGATCGTGCAGTCCGGAATCAGTGCCGTTCCTAAGAGCGAAAACATCGAGAGGATGTCGCAAAATATGACTGTAAGTATATTCGAGACTCAGGGAATGCGTCCATTTGACTGTCTTCGTCCAGCTGTTACAACTCTCTGAAGCAGATACGCAGATTATGAACGAGATACACAAACAAAAGGGAATGCACAAATCCTTGCTCGTTTATCACGGTCCGGGCGCCTCCGCTCTTGGATGGAGTTACGAACAGCTCGGGTGGAACATGGTTGCCGGAGCAATTGTGCCTACATGAAGAAAGATGCTGGCATGTCGTGAAATTGGAAATGCTGTACAGAAGTTAAATATTGGTGTCATGTCTTGATGTCGTGAGCTGGAAGTAATGAAGAATATGTATATGTTAAGTGTCGGTATTCATTGTTCTCGCGGGAAAGTACTTCCGGAAACCTAGCATCCAGGGAATGACCTGACGAGGTGAGTTGTTCGGTGTTGAAGCGAAACCCGTGACGTCGCTGCTACGAAGAAAAATACGCAGGAGAACCGAGATCGGCATGCTTCGGCGTTGAAGAGTACGGATCGCGTTCTGAAAGCAAAGTTGCTTGGTTTCGACCACTGTACATGGGTTGAGGAGGGGCGGGAGAAGTTTCAGGTTCAGGACGATGGATGCGGCTGTCTTGTTGGTGAGTTTCAAAAGCCACCCTCGAAGTGCGAGAGGATGGTGGGTAGTGAATGTGGTCCCGAGAACGGTCGTGCTGAGTTTTCGTACGTTTCATCACCAAAAATGGTGGGCGCGGGGTATTATCTGAATTGGGGGGGTGCGAAGGGTGTGACCCTTGCGATGCGTCAGCGGCCGAGACGTTGTCATGGTCGTAGAGACCAGTCACAGTTTTGTGGGGTCGATGCAAATTTTTCAGGAAGGGTTGATTGTCTTCTTGAAGGGACGGCATATTCTCTGGAATACCAGAGGGATACAGATAAGGGAATTTCGTAGGTGCAACCTCCGATTGTCTTGGGTCCGAAAGGCTTGGGTAAGTATTGACTTTGGTTGTTTGCCTGGTTCCTCGCAATTGCTTTTGAAGCTTGAGAAGCGAGGAGGGGGCGGGGGCGTCCAGTTCGCTACCTGGCATGTCGGACTCTGTGCGCATGTAGCCGAGATATTGCCTCGGTTGATTTCTCAGTCGATGGGGGTGCATTAGCCCAAGGGGAGGAGGATCGTCAATCTCCTGTTTTTGATCGCTTTGCCTGTGGTATATTGTGCGGTTTCTCGGCTCGGTCTGGTTCCTTTCGGTAAAATCAAATTCACCCTGCTCGACACCGGAACCAGAATGCGACAGGCGGTCGTAGACATTCCGCCACCAGGAGCGTTGTGGTTGGTGGGTGGAGGGTTGATGAAGCCCGATACGTCCATTACAGACTACACTGCCTAAGTCTAGGCTGAGTTAGTGATGATGAGGACAAGATCATTGGCAGAGTCACCATTCGTTAACCCCCGGCTTCTTAGTTCTGCTTCAATTTGTTGTTCTAAGCCCTCGCTCCGTTCCTTCCTGAGATACCCAATCCCATAGCCATAATCATCGCCAATGCCAAGCCATTGCCTCTCACCCTCAACATCTATGGAAACGCGGCGGTTGACTCCAATACTGTTGGCAAGAGATATACTTGCTTTAGTTTGTGTAGGCAGGGTTGTAGCCAACCTCGACCCGTTGTTGTCAGGTCGCTGCGATGGTCGGAGCCTACCAAAAGCGGTCTCATAATGAGCAGAGCGTTTAGCGCCCACATCGGCCACGGGTTCTTTACCCCGCAACCTGTCTACGATGTAGAAAAAACCTGCTTGTATTTCTCTGAACGTTTCGCGGAAATCCATTGCATGGCCAAGGGACCGCAGCCGAGGTGTGCGATTAGGAGGGGGAAGCCGTGAATTTGGCGCATGGAAGGGGCGGTAGGGTTTGTAGCTGAAGGCTTTGATATGAATGAAGGCGAATACCCTACAAAACAATGAGACAAGCATTTGGGTGCCAAAAGCCAAGACGTACATCATCTCGAATGTTTCCAACAATGCTCCAATCGCGATGTTGATATCTGACGCTGTCATATATTTCGTCTGTTTGAATGTGAGAAACGAAGGAGACAGGGATCGAAGATAATGACTTGCGTTCTTCACGACTCCGAACATGGAAAGGACAGACAAGAAAGTGGCCTGCCAGAAGGTCAAGAACACTGCAAGTCATGACTATCGTGCGTATTCATCGAAATGATGAGACTCACCGACCGCCTTGACCGCAAAAAGTTTGAGCAGCGGCTTATGAGGGGCCAAATAGATGGCGACTGGCAGGTACAGTTGTATCAAACAATACATTGCGATCGTGACGGATATTGATACAATCAGGGTGATCTGCAACGGGATCAGGAAAGGTCAGAGAGGACACGAAGGCAAAGGCGCACATATATATGGCCATAACTGGGGCTCCAAGACTCTTCGCAGTAGATGCTCATATAATCGAGGACGACGGCAGCCACCGTTGTTCTACTAACTGTGAGGAGGACACCTGGAGATAAGCAACAAAACCTACAGCGGTCGAATGACACAGTACTGAAGGACGCCCCACTTCATGAGTTGCAGGAAAAACAAGCCATCCTGAAGGACTATAAAGTTAGAGGAGGATTCACTGCTGAGATAAGGAGGAACAAACCGCCGGTTTCCATTTCACAAATCCAAGAGGAAACATCCACTTTGTGATCTGTTTCCTTTGCTTTCTCAGGACGTCGTCCACTTGGCGAGAGAGGCCCACTTTGAGAAATATTGCCTTTTGTTCCTCTGGGTTGGGGGAAAGGTACACGAGCAGGAGGTAGAAGAAGGCTGTGAGGACCGTTGATTCGTACATATCGCGGATGAGCAGGAGGGGGGTCGAATGGTTCTGCAGATTGTGTTTAAGCTCATCATGATGGTGAAACTAGGGGGAGTCGGTCCTACCCAGAAGAGATAGGATGCAAAACTGATGATGGCATATACTGGGACCATGAATAAGAGGCGAACGATGTCTAGTCCGAAGTCAGTGACGAAGTGGGTGGGTATATACTCAACTCACATCGTTGTTCGCGTTTCTACCAGTTCCATTGTTCCGTCAATGGTGGTTCACAGCAGACATCACCAGCTTCTTGCGAAGGACTCACATTGGTATACCATTGGAGGTGTTTATTGACAAGCCACCAGGACGTTATTGTTGCGATAACCGTGAAGAACCCGGCGATGATCCAGCCGACCTAGAGCACGCAGGGAGAGATGTAAGTGGGTGAGATCTACAAACAAGCGGCGAACGTGCATGATGTGCTGCAATAGGTTACTTTGGTGCTTTGCGAGGACGGGTCGGCGAACTCACCTTGAAAGACAAGATTTCCATTCTGAAATAACGAAGGGGCATCCTCTGCCTTTTCCTTGTGACATTTCCCCTGCATCGTTTCCGTGGGTTGAGGGAATCGTTGGGAACCTCAATGTTGAGAAGCAAGCATGAAGCCGTGAACGTTAGAAATCGTGACGGCGAGGTGCGCAATTGAGCTGGGCAGCTAAAGGGTGGACAAGTGGACCTCCAGACCGCTGAGGGCTGAGAGGAGGTGACTCCAAGACGTGATGTTGATTGGTGTGCCTGAATCATTTCACCGAAACAGTCCTTCTCAAGCAAGGAAAGGAATCAACATCATATCAAACTAAATAATTGTGGTCCAGTAGTAATACATATTACTTTGTCGTCAACATCTTTCTTCGTCTCGCTTTCTCCAACGGGGGCAGACCCTCGTCAGAAATGATGGCTAGAACAACTCCAATTTAGTGTCAAAATGCGCAACTGATGACAGGCGACGTACATGTTGAACCTTCATCCAAGGCGTGGGACGGGCTACCTTGTTTCTTTTCTTCCTCATGATCTGGAACGGAGTCCATCAGGTCTCGAGAGATGAGTTTCGGGAGCATTGATCGGCGGCGCTGAGGAGGGTTTTTGAGAGTTGAGAGAGAGGAATGAACAATGCGAGGTAACCTACCTTGTTTGTCCCCGCAACGTTCATTTCGTCTAGATCAACGAGGAACTCAGTTTCCTCAACATGTTTGCGTTGTTCCACGCATTCAACAACCCAGCCGATGCCAACAACGAAAGGCTTGTCTCCACGAAGCAATCTTACGATACATATCAGTAAACAACTCCCGGACTCCAAGGACCAAAGTATACCGATAACGGGATAAAGTGCTCGCCATCCCATTTTTGAAGACGATGTGAGTACAAGTTTGACCTACGCGGGTCAAGATCTGGGGAGTGGATGAGAAGAGGGGGGGGGTAGATTTAAAGTGAGAAGGCTCACCCGAGCACCGACACCTTTCAACATCTCCACAAACAGCGAACCTGCTTCATCTCCTGCATCCGTCTTGACATCAACAAAAATAACACAATCCTTCAAAACTTTGATGGCTTCCACAGCGGGATTCGTGACCTCCTCTTGGGGTGACGCATCTTTGGGCAACTGAGAGATCGCGAGTTTACTAACGCCTCCGCTCCTGGTGTTGTAGGCTCGGCCTGACGATATTTCGCTCGAGGCTGGTGAACTTCCATGCTCAGAGGCTTGCGCTGGACTCGAGCCACCAGCTGACCGTCTAGGTTTATTGCGCCGCGGAGGCGTCGCCGGAGGACCCATCAAGGTAGTCTTTGGATTCTTCGTTGGAATAGCACTTAACGACTGTGATAGCGCTTGAGCAGCCAGGGACACTCTCCGCGAAGGATCAGTTGGCTTCTCTTTACCCTTGCCTTTCTCCACTTTCTGTTCTTCTGAGTTTGGTTCGGAGGCCGTGGTGGTCGCGAAGACATCTTGGTCGGGATTATCAACACGTTCGTCTGGGATGTCTATCGCCTCTTCCCCTGCATCAAAGTCGTTCTGCCCGCCTTTAAGAGGGCTTGCCAGGACGCTCGGAAGGCTTGTTTTTCGGCTTGCTTTCTGGGTCAGTCGAGACCCTCGTCCGCTGCCCAAAGTAGTTCCTGCGAAGATACGAGGGCCTCCAGCCCTCATAATTCTGCTGGAGCCAGTGGCAGCATTGGGCCCCTTCGACGATTTGGCTCCGAATAGAAAGGACGTCAGGGATTGCTGTCCCGGCGGCCTGGTTGCCTTCGCATCTGAAGGTTTTGTCGAAGAGCTTGACGTGGTGGAACTTAACCCAAACGAAGAAGATCTGCTTAAAATGGTGCTGGTGTGTAATTGGGAGGAATCATCGTTATCAGACACATGGCTCGTGTCTCGGGAGAAACCCAAGCTTGTGTTGGGTCTTTCAGGAGCAGGCATCCGGAGTTTTTCGAGAGCATTTGACAACGTAGACAGCGAGGTGGGATTGGAGTTGTCTAGGGGTCAAATAATTCATGGGAGCAAAGGCGGGCGGATCTGCGGGTACTCACCATGTGGCTTTTTCACAAACATAGAGGCTGAGCGAGCAAGTTTCTTGGGAGATGCATCCGAAGATATCTTTGAAGGGACCCTTAATCGTGAGGGGGTTCTTGCCTTGAGACCGTATGGACTTTGGAGTTGTTTCGTTGCCCCATTCTTCATCGGCGAACCTAAATCCAGCGCAGCCGTCTCTTCGGTGTCAGTTGGGACATCGGACAGGCTTGAGGAAGATAATCGGCCATCGTTTATCTCGGTAGTAGCTTTTTTCTTCGACCGCTTGGACGATCGATCAACCGCTGTGGGACTCGGTGGTACTGCTACTTTGACGAGGTGAGAGTGGGTTTGACTAGTTGACTCAAGCTCACCATTATGAGCAGCTTTCGCTTTCTGCTTCTGTCGGGCAGAAAGTCGTCGTGGAGGTGGAGCTTCTGAGACTACCAAAGCTAGTTGAACGTCCATTGGGCCCTGGAGTGGTGGGGGTAAAGGCGTGATACTACCGGTCTCGTGTGGTACGTCGGTCAAATCATTGGAAAGCACGTCTTTTATCTCTAGAGCGGGTGGAGAGGCCGCTTTCAAGGGTTCGGGGGAGTTTGGCGCGGTGGCAAGTGTCTTAGGCGACTTTGCGGGTGTTATTGGGAGAGGTTCTTCTGCATCTTCCATAACAACATCGGTGGGTGGTGTTTTAGTTGCCATCTCCAGAACCATCATAGAGGGTGGAGGAGATCCAGGAGGCTTTGGGGATAATGCCAAGAGGGGAATCCGTGGTTCCTCCACATGGTCCATCACCACGTCGCCATTTAGCGTGGGGGTCATCCCACTAGACTCGGGAGAGGGAAGTAGTGGTGGGCGAGGAGGGGGACTATCTCTGGCATGTGTAAGGGGAGGGAATCGCGACGTTCCTGCGTCATCTTCGTCCTCACTGCTACTGCGGCTACGAGGTTTCGATGGTTGTGGTTTTGGTTTTAAATTAGGTCGCATTCGAGCTTTTATTGAAAGCTTCGCGACTGGACGAATTGACTTTTCGGGAATCGTTTTCGCAACCGACTTCTTCCCAAACACAGTTATTGTGGAATCTACGAGGGGGACCGCTTTGGTCTTTCCCTTTGTAAGCCTGGTTATGTCTTTGGCTTTGCGCGCTCCATCCATCAAAGTGGAAAAGGCGTTGCGCGGCTTATCAGCTGTAGGGGCGATGTTGTGAGGCAAGGGAGGCGGACCCATGTCGCGAAGAAGTGGAGGCGGCTTTCGTGAAGGTTGGGGTATTTGGGAAGAACTTGCGGTTGAGCGAGGAAGGCGACTTTTCGGTGGGACTGTTGTTGCCGAATCAGAAGGCGCTGGTTCCTCGATAATGGTGTTCTTTGCCGTTGTAAGTTTCGCGATATGAGAAAGAGGCGATGCGTGACTCACCTGAGCAACATCTGTGGCCCAGCTGTTTTCGACAATGTGCAATCTTGTCTGCCTTGGAGGTAAAGGTGTTTCGGGGAGAGGTGTCAATGGAGACAAGGGTATTGCAAGGGCTGAGCGAGGAAGGGGTGCAGGGGTCGATGGAGTCATTGAGGGTAAGTCGAGATCGGAAAGGGAATCTATGCTCGGTTGGGGTAAAATGGGCTCGGGTATATTGGGAATGGTGATTGAGGGCTGGTTGGAAGATTTTTCAATGCTTTCGGGGACGGGGCGTACTCGAAATTGGTCTTTCGATGGCGACGCGGTTTTCCAAGGGGAAGGGGGTGGATTATTGAGGTCGATACGAATGGCTGGTGTGTTTAAAGGAACGGAGGCTGCCCTGCGTTTTGTGGAAGGCGATGTTGAGGAATCATCGTCCGGAGCAGACCACGAAAGTGGTTTTCGGTAGGTTGAAGGAGTCTTTGAACGAGTTCTGGAAGGAATGTGTTCTGAGGTGTGAGTGGGATCGGAAGCGTTCCGAGTGTGATTTATGGATGTAGAATTGTGTTTTAGTCGTTTAAGGTGTCTTGTTTGAGAGAGAACAGAAGGAGAAGCTGAACGTTTTGTGGTTGTCTTCTTGTTTGGAGAAAGCAAGAGTTCATCTTCTGATTCTTCGAGATGAGATTGAGGTAAAGTATTATGAAGAATATTGTCAGATGAAGCGAGAGTTGTCATATCCAGGC
>CEMH01203531.1:5627-20224 GCA_001179725.1 Macrocystidia cucumis | reverse complement strand
TGACAAATTCCAACGGTATACGGTGTCCCTGGGGATTTGTGTGAGGACAGTTGGCATGATGGTGAGGGCCCGGGGGGCTGGGGACGTAGAAGCGCGCGTTCGAGTGGGAGTCTCGGAAGAGTGCTATGGGTTCCGGATAATGGAAATGTTCATCGTTGGGGATACTCCGAGTCGCTCGCTGTTGAACATCGACCCCTCATACATTTCCCAATTTTTGATTAGTGCGTCAACAATCAACCGCGTCTCGGATAGAGGGGGTACGCGCATCGATGTTTCCACTATCACGGGGTCTTGGCCTCGGAACAGATCAACCGCCGCCATTACGCTGCCGGCACCAATGCTGTGCTGACGAGATCTAGAAACCTTGGTCAATCTCCGTGAGTTGAGTGATGTGGCCTGGGTGGTTGTCGAAAGCAGGAACAGTCGTTGTCCACACTACAAATGTCAATCAATCTGCACAATTTCCTCAGCACCTGACTGGAACGGAGGTACGATGCCAAAGGGCTCCAAGCTTGTGTCAAACCTAGTCTCCCGTAGTCAGACTGACGAATTTACGGTGTCCTGTAAACAATTGGGACACTCACATATGTATGTCAAACCCAACGAACTGCGAACCACCCACACAGCACGTACATATGTGAGTGTCTCCCAATCGCATAACCGTCAGTCTGACTGAGGGAAACTAGGCAGCAGGTGATAACAGGGTCTTGCCCTTCGAACAGCGTCGAAAATGATCACTCCAAAAAAAAGCATCAAGCAAGATAGGAGGTAAACCAGCATGGCGTGGGCGACATGGTGCATGACGTCCTTGATGTGTCTGGTCTGAACTTTCCCTTCACTGGACTTGCCCAAGGTTCCAGCGAAACGAACATGTCGTTGCTGATTCATGAGCTCTGGCGACTGTGGCAGAGTGACGTGTGGGGGTCAAAGCCCTTATTTTCGATGTCGCGGCCCTCTGGACCTTCTCCGTTTCCTTGTCAATATCCATATGTTTTACCATGGCTTCACCTCCCGAGAAGGATACGAGTGTCTGCTCTTCTTCAGGCTTATCACTCTATTCCAGCGATGTAAAACCGTCGGAGCATTGCTATGATTCTGTTATTTATTGGTATTCACGATGGTATCAACCCTGTTGATGCACACCCATCAGGCCTCGGGGTTTTCCCGAGCGCTCGAACTCATAGGAGCCAGAAATTGTAGAGAGTGAAAGTGAGCTTTCAATCCTGGACCCTTTCTGCCTCTCGATCCTTTGTGGGGCTCCTGCCGAATTGTAGCGCGGTCCTTTGAAATCACGAATGACGCAGGTTAAACCCAGAGGGCAAGAACATCTTCGAATGATTTTGCCGTCCTGATTCACGTGGGATAGAGTTGAAGCTCGAATTGATCCCTGAACGCCAAGACCGCCATCGAGAGTTCTGCTGATACCCCGCACACTTTCCCCGCGTCAATCATGGGTCAGCTTCGTGACCTCTTCGGAACGCCTGTTTGAAGTTCAGTCATGGTCCGAGCCTGGCTCCGAACATTTCTCTTGCGTTGTGGGAGAGGCGAGTAATTTCAGAAATTTAGCCGCAAGTCTATCTCGGCTTCTCCGTTTCTCTTGTCCTGATCAAGAGCTTGATATCATTTTTCCCTATTTCTCCCCATTCTGCCGTTTTCGTGGTTCTCATTGTATTGGATCTTCTCTTGCAATGACCAAGACAAGCGAAACAACACATTCTTCTTGCGACTCGTCATCAACGGGCCGTAGGCGAACCGCTTAAGGTTCTCCGAGGGCCTTTTGCTACGGGGATGGTACCACATGTTCTTCAATTTATTCCATGGTTCTTTTTCCTGTGTCCTTCTCCGTGTCTGCACCCTTTCAAAGGGTGATATATAAACGAGGCGTTTTAGCCAACATAAAAAGTCTCTTTCACTCCAAGAAGCTAGTCGACCTTCAAAGGACCTGAACATGAAGCTTCTTTCCTCCTTGATTTTGGCCCTCGGCGCTCTTCGGGCGACCGCACATTGTAAGTCTTGGGATCATAAAGGGCTGAGGAGCCAACCTCAACGCGAAACCTTTGATATTAACTACCCCTACAGACACATTCCCATCACTCATCGTGAACGGGCAGGTCACCCCAGCTTGGACCAACGTCCGTCAGACCAATAACTTCAACACCCAGGCACCGGTACGCCACCCCTGTTCCATCCCCCGAGCGCAGTGTCCTGACCGCGTGTTTGAAGGTCACCGACGTTAAGAGCGCCGATTTCCGATGCTACACTTCCGCCACCAACGCACGCGCCACAACTATCAATGTTGCCGCTGGGTCACAGATCGGTTTCCAAGCTAACGGACCCATCTACCATGCCGGTGTACGCTTTTTCCCTCTCAAACCCAGGTTCTTATGTGTTCTAAGATCGATCAATGATTTAGGTTGTGAACGTCTACATGGCCAAGGCGCCCGGGGATACCTCCAGCTTCAACGGTGATGGAACCGTCTGGTTCAAAGTAGGCTTACTCGACTCCCAAAGCGGGCTTCCCATGCAAGAACCACGCTCACGTCGACGGCCGTCGTTTTGTGCTACTTGCTTTCCGACAGGTCCATGAAGTGCCTGCAGTTACAAATGGAGGTAGTACTATCACGTTCCCCGCACAGAGTAAGCCCTCTCTCTCTACGCTTCTTGAAGGGGCAACCCAGCTGAGGGCTAAAACCTCTTCCTCGTTTCTCTCGCGTCATAGATGCTGCGGGAATTTCCTTTACGTTGCCCAAGAACATTCCCAGCGGACAGTGAGTCAATCCAAGAGTATACGAAGCGACTTTCAGACTGAGTCTCGACCCAGGTACTTGATCCGTATGGAGGCAATCGCATTGCACTCTGCATCTGGTTTCGGTGGAGGTAGGCGAGCGTCTTCTCATGTCGATTCTCGTCTGACAACATGAATCGTGATTGCCTTCCTGCTACCCCCTAATTTTCTCTTGCTTTTCTCTCTTGTTCTCTCCAGCCCAATTCTACATCTCATGTGGTCAGATTAACGTCACCGGAGGAGGAAGCGGCACGCCAGGTCCTCTCGTCGCCATCCCAGGAGTGTACACAGGCAACGTCAGTCCCACCCCCCTTACCCAATAGTATTCCCTCAAAGGAGGCACGCGCTCACTCATCCTATTTGCTTTTTACTGAATCCAGGAACCCGGGATCATGATCAACATCTACTACCGTAAGCATCTTTCTTTTTTACTCCACACCCCAAAAACGAGAAACGAAAAACATGTGTTGTCCGTCCAATGAAACCACCACTAACTGTAATCATTTTTATACTTTGCGATTTACAGCCGTTCCCAAGACATACGTACAACCCGGCCCTGTAAGCCGCTTTCCTCCCCTCTTCTCTCGTTTGTGTGATGTTGTTCCTCATCACACACCTCGTGCAGGCCGTCTGGCGCGGTTGAGATGCCGATACCTTTTACGATCTCACCCTTGGCTTTACGACATCGGTGGTGCACACGATCGAGTCCTGGGCTGGGGGTTGGCCGATATCTGCAGACCGTCTTCATCGCAAATGTACTTATTACAACGACTCGTTTTTGATCCTTTCTTTCCGTCTCTATGAACGACGCCAGCATGATTGGGCGAAAAAAACTACTCAAAACAAAGATGGAGGGCTTGTGCGACAGATAGATATATCGAAGGTAACGGCATCGACCGGCAACGAATGGCAAAAATGACGAAAACAAGGGAACCGATAAGGCTACACTCGACCTCCCCTGCAGCAACAAAGATAAGCCCGAACACTCCGCCGACCGTATCAATATCGTTGCAGGAACCCAACACTCAGACCCGTCATCGTGCGCAGGCTCTCCGGATACGCAGTTGTACTTTCTTTGAGCAACCCCGCGAGCCGCCGGCAGACACTGATCGGGTAGGAAAGAAACTCTGCTTGAGGGAAACCTGGGTACTTGTTCAAGATTCTGCGGAAAGGAGTCAGTCATGTTAGAGCAATGAACGCCGGATTGACCGCTTCGCATGTTACACCAGCTTGGAAAAACAAGGGAGAGAGGGAGAAGCGAAGAAAGGAAGAAGGGGGCACTTACATTTTCAAATCCGCGACACGTTCCGACGGGCTGAGTATCTTGTAAAGAATTTTAGCCGCATGGATAGAGGCACTCTTTGGTAAAGCGTAAGGAGCGGGAGTGCAGTACGATATCCGGATACTGGGCTTGAACAACCATATCTGAACGAAAGGTGACAATTTTAGCACGCTTGAGATTAAATGAACACTGCAACAGAGAAAGAAACGTTCAAGGGCATCGAGGGCACGGAGCACTGCCCCGCTCCACTTCGGGAATCAACATAGCCATTGTGACACAGGACTCACCAAAATCCTTGGTAGCTCATCTTCGTCATCTGTGATCACAAATCGATATGTTGCATGAGCTTGCACGAATTCCATCATATCCTCTACTATGAATGCCGACAATGGGATGCGAATTGGACTACCGATGAGGGTGGAGTTTCAGCTTTAGCTCCTCCTATTCATTATCGGGCAGAGAAAGACGTACTCTGAGGTAGGGCTAACGGGCCGAATGGCGTACTTCAACAGGCGGTAGGCGGTTGTCGTCAGGGATTCGTCGGATGTATGTTCTTGACACCGTCCGATAACGGCGCCGCAAAGACAGCGAACAAGCCGCCATTCCTCACCACGCTAAAGATGAAATGAAAGTCAATATCGTGTTTCGCGGAGAGAACCTGCGAAATAAGATAGAGGATGGGGATGTGTTCTCAAGCGTAGCTCCCGAGACGTGAACCTCTGTAACACGAGAGTTGTTTTGAACGAGCAACCTGTGTGTTTGACACACATGTTAATTTTGGACGGTCTGTATCAACCGGAAAACCTGCCGCTCCGAGGGTTTATCCAATCCACCGCTCATGTCCCATTGGGGTGATACCAACGAGGGCTTCACACCTCTGAAAAACACGAGGATAAACTAGACAAAACAACGACGCAATGCAGGCCATTGGTGACGAGATGCCAATGCCGGTCTTCTTTCTTGTCCGACTAAACACAGAGGAGGGCAGAAAAAAAAGAGGCGAGATAATGCGGACCTTCTTTTCGTCCTCTGCGCAGAGGTTATTTTGGAGCATCGATGACGCGTCAAATATGATGTAGCTTCCCCCGACGAGGGCCTGGACGGGCGTTGGCCAGAACCCTCCTTTACTTTGCTTCGATACCTCTTCATGAAGCTTCTGGTCTGAATGACACATCCACGCTTCGACAAGCTCTTCCCAGTGTTCTGAAGGAAGATCACGATAGGACATCACTTGAGATGACTGAACGACGGGAAGGGAGCAGGAAGCGCAGATAAACGTAGAAGGGCTGGATTGGGAAAGTTGTGGAGCATCAAGGAGGGGAATGCGGTGTTCTTCGGAAGGTGTATGGCTCAAGGGGTGTGTGCCAAACTTCACTTCAAAATGTCCACTTTGGACCTTGACCTCTTTCGGTCCTGGGGTCGTCCGCGAGGGAAGACACAAGGGGAGGGAAGTACGAGGACCACTCCTGACCAGTACGCGATCGCCGCTCTCCGACAATGGTTCAGGAAAAGGAGGCAGGACCTCAACCTCAACATCCTGCCCAGGAATGGAGCCTGTAATTGTCATGAACATGAGTGAATGCTGTAGATTCTCGTGATTCTCCGCCACGAAGTGAACGTCAAACCCAGCAGCTACATTAAGAGCACATAAATGAACAGCTGATGAGTCAAATAATGAACGCACGACTCAGGGAAGCCTGAGAAGACTTAGATTTGGGGTCTGGTGTATTGCTTGTGGTGGGATTGGATGACCTTGACGCAGAGCGCAGCCAGGATAAAGATGGTGCTGACAGGCTACGATTGCGGTTCTTTTTCTTTGTCTTTGTACTTGGAGGTCGCGGTTGTGGTTGAAAGATATGGGGCGGAGGCAGTTCGCTCACAAATTCGGGAAGCGTGAGCAAGGTTTGAGGATCATCTATACGGAGAGCGTCCATCGGGATGGCCTCTCGGATGAATTCGGGCAGCGAAAGTAACGCATCAGGATTCTTCGTTTTTGACTGGAATGCTGCGTCTTGTCCATGAAATCTGCCTGCATTGGAATGTTCGGCAAGTTGTTCGACGAAAGCTGCTCTCTATGAAAATAGGACGTCACATTAGATAAGAGAAGGCCGAGGAGCACGAATCAAACTACCTCCGCTTCGCCACGCTGCCTTGCCATCTCCATTTTGTTCTGCATCCCAGGTTCCAACATCACAGATTGATCCTTCAGCGATCGCTCCGAGGCCTTACTCAACAATTCAAACATGTGCTCCAAATCTTGGTTGTCCCGTTGCTTCTGCTTTCCCAGCGAGCGGGCAGACGGTGTTGCACCTTGTTGACGGGCCCTCTCCATTTGAGCTAATTTCGCAGGTTTAAGCTCAGCACGCTGGTTATTCAGCTGAGGCGCAACCATGTATAAGCGATCGATAGCCATTGATACGGCCTCGAGGTCAAGACGCATCTTCTCGCTCGTCTGATTGCTTGCGCTGACTGGTGACTGCATGGCATTCGCGTGGATATGATTCTTCTGGTCGAGAGATGTACGTGCGCCTACTTCATACTCCGGCAGGTCGTCAACGTCGTATTCCTTTGCCTCATACTGTGGGGGGAGGTGATCGAGGGAGGATCTGAAAACGTCCTCTGTGCGTTCCCTGCACATTGTAACGACATCTTCTAGTTCTTCGTCTATGGCTGACCAAAGCAAGGCAGCCTCCACAGCAAGGACGGGCGGGGTTTCGGATGAGCGGGCTTCAGGAATCGAGGAAAGTCGCTCTGACTGGAATTCGCTGAGCTGACGCTGCAGAGCGTCTATTGGATCTCCGAGCACGATAGATTCCGGTGCAGCCCAAGAATCACGTTTCGTCGTCCTTGTGAGAGGGGTGGGAGACTTTGCTTGGACGACAGTAAGACGATCAAAGTGAGTGAGAAGGGAGGCGAGAGCAGTTGCGAGACGAGCGTCTGCTGGTTCAAGTGTATGTGCTATCTTGCGAACACGTGTTGCGAGTTCAACGATGAGTTCGGAATCCGAGGAACCTGGACGAAATTCTAACATTTCACTCGTAGCGTCTCTATTGCGAAGATTGGAGAGTAGGGTTTGTAGCGCGGAAGAGGGGTACACCGGATCAGTTTGTTGGTCATTGGTTGCTTGAGGTGTGGACGGCATGGAATGCCTGCGGTCTGGGACGATCGGGGTCCATCCAGTTGGGGCAGATAACAAATTGTTCAATGTCATGAGGCACGACTTTTGAACGTAGGCTATTGATGGCATGAGTTCATGCTATATTAAAGTCAAAGCCGATCAGCACCGGTACTGACATCAGATCTGTCTTCGCTCACCAACGCGTCGCCTCGCTGTTGCTGAGTGGATTCCTTTTCGTCCGTCTGTGAACGAGAAGGACCAGCTTGGGTATCTAGAAGCAGCTGCCCTTCTTCATGCAAAGGGGTGGTCTCCGTTTGCTCCTTTGGAATGTGGACTCGGGGCAACAACTCCCTCGGAAATGGGGCAGGGATCGAGGAAGCGAGTAGGGTAGAGGTAGCGGGTCTGGTTCGCTCCTTTGGGCGAGTCAAGGTCTCCATTGAAGCCCCTCAAAAAGGAGGCGATAGATCTGGGATCAGAAGAGCGTAGGTATACATTAAAAGACCCGCGAAAATGCTGCATGGTAACTGCGGACGATACCTGAATGAGCTGAGATTAGAGGGTGAGAGGTTTCACGGAAGAGCGGGCCAGATTGAGAGGGAAAAGGAGGGAGATGTTTCCGGTTTTGAGCGTGCCCTGATCGATGCGGTTTATGAGGTGAAAGTCGGAGGCTGAGCGAGGAGAGATGAGAATTGACAGTGCCACAGTGTACTCCCAAGGCTGTCCTGATGTGAGAGATGGGAGATATATAGTGTTGTCGCTGTCGTTGAATGTCAGCGTCGTTGAGGTCAATAGTGCTAGTGACGAGTGACTATATGCGCGTTTCCAAGTTGAATAAACGGACCGTCGCCTTTCTCGGAAATTAAGGAAATAAAATTCAAAAGAAAAGGGTAATTCCGTCCACGTGACTATAGTGAGAAAGCGTGTTCGACTCGATTTGGAAGGGTACTACGCCCTAAATTGATTTATACCCTTTAAGCGAGCCATGAGCCACGACTTTTTTGATTCTGCTCTTGCTCTTGGCTCTCGCTCCAATACAAACACCTTGCCCATCTTTCCCTGTCCCATAAACGACCTACAACGATCTGATTCCCATTTTATTCACGCCGAACACGACTTTAACGCACTCGACCGCCACAAAACCCTTTTACGCGTGAAATCCTCACATCCTATAAAACGGCCCGCCAAAGATACCACCCTTCACCCGTAACTGTTCGTGCGAGACCACAGCACTTTCAAGTTGGAATAAGGATGCCGGTCGTCTTACCCAATGAAGTGCCTGCTGACTCTCCTCCAACTGGCGCATCAACGCCCAATTCCCGACAGTCACCGAGTCGGAGAGAAACGATTCTCAGTCTCGTTGAGATGCTGCTGCAGCAAGGAGAGGACACTACCCAAAGTGAGGTTACTTATTACTCTATCGATTTTCCATATTTATCGTTCTTCAGCTGGCGGCGTCGGTAATAATCAGCAACCCAGCTTTGAGGATGACAGAGATGTTCGTACGTTGCTTTTGCTCCTTTGTCGATATTTATACCCTTTTAAAGACACCGCTAGCCACCGTCGACGAGCATCTTCAAGTCGTTGGCGCTGATGACTTCAACAGATTTCAAAGGTGAGCACTTGATGCCCACATCACTATTTTCGTTGCGCACTACCCTCTTTTTTTTATTTGTAGGAGGATCAACAATCTCGATAAAGAAGTCAGTCTTCCTTTGTCAAGAAGGCCAAAATACGCCTGGCGCTGAACGGTGACCCTGGTTTTTTTTTTCCAGCTTCGTAATTTCGCCAACGCAGCACGCCAACTTGGAAGTTCAGTGGCAATTCTGTCGTCAGCCTTTCATTTGCGGGAAAGATTGGCTCAAATACTGTTCTTGTATCGCGAGAACGCAGCAGATCTCTTTCCTCGCAAAATCACGCATATTACGCGCGAAACCATCACGGACGTTCGGGTAACGGGCCGGCGCCGGAGAGATCCAAAGCCTGCCAAGTATAAAACACCCCCACACGTTGCGCGCCCAACCGTTACGGAAAACCTTGACCCGGAAAGGTTTCCAGAACAGCTAGAGGCTTTGGCCAAAGATGTCACCACTTTCCTCAACTGTTTGAACGAGTTTCCGGAATTCACGGACGAGGCAGTGAACGCATCGATACTCTCTTTTTCAGGAGATCTCAAGGTATGTATCAACACTGCCATCCTTCAATGATGCTGATAACGCGCGCAGTATTGGGCTTCTTGTCTTCAGGAATACTCAGGTAACGTATATGCACTATCGATCGCCCAAAAACTCCACTGACCCCTGATTCAAAGGGCAATTTCGGTATCCGGCGGTTCAGAAATACATCCATGACCTAACAACGGAAATGGGGGAGCATATCGATAGTATTACCGTAACTTTGTCCATGTTCATTGAAGTCGGTGCGGACTTTCCATCTTCATTACCCCTTATCTCTTTCTCACATGTACAAATGGAGCCAGGTGTTCCCACCATTCGATTTGCGCAACAACATGGAGCCGCGAATCTACTGAACCTGTCCACCGTCGCAACTTTCTTCTCCGCCGTCACCGCGACTACCTTGCAATTTTCTTATGCGCTAGATCGCAATGCGGTCTCGGATTCTGTCAATTGCTTTTGGTTTGCCTCGATGGTGTTCAGCATCGGAGCTGCCGTCAATAGTTTACTCGGGCTCACCTGGAAGCAAGCAATGTAGTAAGTTGCCGGGTTTTCATCTTTGACTTGTCACCTGTTGATTCTTTTTTTCATTTAGTCGTTCGCCAGGCCATCGCGTGCCGTGGTGGGTTCTTATCTGGATTAAGCGATCGCCCCTCGTGTTTCTCGTCATGTCGGTGGCGTGCTTCTCGGTCGGGCTTTGCTGCTTTGCATATGCCTCCCAACAGGTATATATGTTGAAAGGATACCCTTACGCCTAATTTGACATATTCCGCCCAGGCCTTTGTGACTTCGACGATAACCACTGTTCTCACCGCGTTCACGTCATTTGGGCTCGCTGCGGTGTCAGCATGGTTTGCTTCGGAGCGTTGGATTTTCCTCCGTCATCGCGGGAAAAAATGGCTTAGTGACGTTCTTCTCGAGACCAAGGAAAGATTCCTTCACTTACCCGGAATGGACGCTTGCCAAAGGTTTTGGCGATTCCTTCGACGCCAGCTACGGTACACCTGGCGATCTTTGCGGTTCATCACAATGAGAGGCCAACACTTTTCAAATCAAAGTGATGCCTCGGAGAGTACCGATGATTTAGAGGCAACCCTTCCTCGTGCTTATGCAGGGAGTAGCAGCCCTCACCATCCGGAAGCTCCACCTCTCCGGAGAGGCCAGTCCTCGACGGCGGCTACTCCTATTATACCGGATTCAAGGATGTCTTCCCTTCCTGGGACCCCGGTCGACCTGGATTCGTCCGTTCCTGAAAGTCCGAATGGGAAGAAACTCTGGATCAAAGCGGTCCGAACTGTTCGAATGCAATCCGTGATGTCAAGTCCCATGTCGGGTGCAGCAAGGGAGCCTCTTCGCCGGCGGACCACGTCCTCAAGCTTTACAGGAGTGGGGTCCCACGTAGAACGCAAGAAGATGACTTGGGAAGAACCTTTCAAGGCGGTGCTTCGCTCCCGAGTTGCGGCCCTCGTCCCAAAACTAAAAGTCTTGGAAGCAACACAAGACTTGGCGGCCCATCAGGCGCTAGTGAGGCACCTGCAATTTTCCCCAGATGGTAAATTCCTTGCAACTTCGAGGTTCGTTCTTCACATCTTTGCTTTATGCTCTCGCTTCTCTTTTTGAATGTCACATTGTGGGCACGTTGACTCACTCATCTCTTTCCACTCTTTTATTACAGCTGGGATAGGACTTCGGTCATTTTCCGCGTGGGGGTAAGTCTTGATAATAATGATTCATATCGTCGTTCCCCTCAAAAGCCTACGAACCTAATGGTCCCTGTGGCAGGACCCTTTCATTTCGCACCGGACACTCGCACATGCCCAGGGCTTCGTTGGACAGGTGGCTTGGTGTGACCCCCTCCTCTTTTCCTCGTGTTCAAACTAATTTTGGGTGTCTTCTCTCTCCGTCTCTTCCTCCCGCCCATCAGGTCGCCGACTGGAAACCTATTGCTGACGAAACTCAGTCGTGGAATCAAAGTGTGGACGGCGGAGGTGAGTCAAATAATCAACTCCGTGTTTCTCTTTTTGCCTGCACCGAGTAAACGAGGGTGCTGACTGTCAATCTCTTTTATTTTCCGTTATCGGTCTTTTTGCTTTTTTACGTACGTTCGCAGGACGGCGTGTGCAAGAAGACCATCGATAGGCAAACATCAGTGGAATCTATCACCTGGTTCCCAAATGGTCAAGGTAAATTTCTCACCTAGTCGATATCGAGGCGATGCTTATGATTGGTTCTTCGTCAGCTTTCATATCTGTTGAAGGGAGCATGGTCACAAAGCTGGTAAGTTTCCGCGCGAGGGATGCGTGCCAACTTTACGGTCACTGATTTCCAAATCGCTCTGTGCAGGACCTCAACGGCAAAGTCAGCCTTTTTTCATTATGTCCCTCTCTTAATTGAAGAGCGTCTATTGCTCACGAATACTTTTATGTACAGTTGCTTGATCAATATGACTTCGGCCGAATGAGGCTGCACGATGTTGCTGTCACGCCGGATTCGGTACGTCTACTCGGCGTCGGTCCGTTGTTGGAATCGCCCTCCGGGTTACAGCCTAGTAAATGCAAGGCAGAAAAACGACTTGTCGGTACGTTAAAACGCTGTTGTTGCCCTGCGTGCTCCTTCTTATCCGGCTGAATTGTCTTTCTCGGCTTAGTCTACAACATGGACACAAAAATGATAGAAAAGTCAGTCCGGTCCACCCTTTCTTCAACCCTTTGTTCTGACCCAGCTCGTTCACCTTTTTGTCTTGCTGCACACCCAGCCAAACGCCTGTATTGAACGACGTCCGTGACATCACGCTGGCTCAAAACTATCGCAACGGTTTGATCGCTTTGATTAGTTACGAAAACAAGGTGACACCTTTTGCCGATGGCTAGTAAATCAAAATGTGTTTACTCAAATCAACCGACAGGCGCCACCGCAATTATGGAAGCTCGACCTCGTCAGGGACAGAGAAAACACATCCCTAATGGTGGCCCGTTTGATCCTTCGGTATGTGCTATCGTTGGGTCCTGTCCTATCTTCCACAGCTCATGTATCCACTAGACATACATACATGCCCAGGGTTCCTGTCGACTTTGCTGGCCCGAGTTACTTTGGTGGTAGGAATCACGAACTGGTTCTTTGCGCAGGAAAAGGTTCGGTCATCGGTGTTCATCTTGCTTTCCCGTTCGACATCTGACTTCTCCGTTTCCACATCACTCATCTAGCTGGGGACATCCATATCTGGGATCAGGAATCTGGTGCCCTACTCCATCACGTACGCGCGCAGGCTCTCGGTGGCGATTTGACATGTATCGCTTGGAACCACGCGGCCGACAATCCATTCATGTTCGCGACCGGAAGCCACGACGGTGCAGTCAGGATCTGGACTAAGCCTGATGACGGCGTGGAAGATACACCAACGGAAAACCTCGGCGGAGGCCAGGGAAGTGTGTTTGGTCAGGGAAACTTTCAACAATCGCCCGTGACTGCGCATTCTGGACAACTGCAGATGCAACAGCAATCGGGGTACGGCCAGACGTACGGACAAACGTATGGGCAGCCTTTTGGGAGCAGTAGTCCAAACGTCGGCAACAGCACCAACACGCCTAGTCCTCACATCTTCGGACAATACTCTCATTACGGTGGCCACAGCGCGTATGGACATGCACATAGCGCCAGTGTAGGGACGATGAACAGCGTTGGGAGCATGAGCAGTGGTGTCACAAGTTCTTCTTACCCTGGGTCGTCCTTCAACGGCGGTAGCAACACGCATGTGTTCCCCACCCCTCAACAACATATGGGAGGGATGTTCTCTACTTTGGTAGGAGTTGTGACGAGCGCGAACGCGGCTGCGAGCGCCAGCGGTGGCGGCACCAGCGTTGCAAGCACCAGTGCAGCGACTTCTAGACCCAACGCTGCCTTTGGAAGCGGACCTTCGGCATCGAACGCCACGTTTGGTAACATGTTTGGGGATGAGAGGCCGGAGAGGTCGGAGAGTCCGTTTTCGACTCGGGGCGTGGAGTACGAGGGCAGTGTGCAGTCGTTTGAGAGTTTATCGGCGAATACCCATTCGCAGCAGTCGCAGCATGTGGTGACGATTGGGATGGCGGAAGCAGTGACGAGCGCTGCCGCTGCCACGGCCTCGACGACAGCGGAGGAAGCAGAGGAAGTTGAAGAGAGAAGGGAAGGAGAACGAGAGGAGGGTGTTGAGCCTCCGAGGATGAGCCTTGTGGATAGGGTGATTGCGTTTGCGACGCCGCGTCTTGGGCATGTTCCTGGAGAAGGATGACGGAAGGAGGTCAGGAGACGCGACGAACACTTGCTCTTATCATCTTGACATGGAGCTTTCCAACAAGCACGGAAGAGGAATAGGAAGAAACGAACGAGACGAAACCAGAAGAGGAAGAGGAAGAAGAAAAACACTGTATCAATTTGATTTCATCATTGTCTCCCTCCGCCTACCCATTTCCCCTTCACACTCATCGACCTTCGCAGTTATACGACTGCCGCGACCACTACTAAGAACATCACCCCAAAGTTTCTTCCGCTGTTTGGGCAGGCACCACCGTTTCGCGTTTGTCGATCTTTCTTGTATCCACCGCTGCTGTTGTTGCCGTCTGGGTATCTGTTTCACCATTGTCACCGCCATCTGCATTGCCATCCACTGATGTTTTGTTTCTGTTTCCTGTTTTTTTTTTACGCCATTAATCGTTCCTCATTCATCTATCCATTCTATGTAAGTAGATATCTAGATACGAACATACGTAAACTTTAAAAAATACTGGTATATACCTTTTTGTTGTTTTTCTTTCTTGGTTTCTTCTCGCATTTTCTTTTAGGGGATAGAACATATATATATATGAATGATTTATGTGGAACATGTTTTCTTCCTTCATTGTATTTCATTCGGAACGTTCACGAGATATATACGGATTTATGATTCATTTTCCCACTGGTTCATACCTTCACACATACCATATCGTGCCGCTCGGAGCGATTTGTTTATGAACCTATATACGGTTTCCCGGTACATACATTCCGGAAATACCATCCACAAAAAGTGTTTGACTTTTCTTCCAATCCCATACTGTATCTAAAGCATGTTTGGGTCCGAGCCCACTACGCTCTCGGACCCATACCGATACATTCAAAAGCGACTTTCCTTCCTTGTTCTACACAATCACCTACGCTCACTCCACCCACGCCTGCGCCGATGACTTTTAACCTCCCGTTCCATCCTTTTCCCATCTCCGTTGTCGTCGT
>CEMH01203526.1:13174-34073 GCA_001179725.1 Macrocystidia cucumis | reverse complement strand
ACCCAATTTGGAAGGCAAAGGAAAAGAAGCGTCATTCAAAAGATCACACCGAGTCACGACCTTGCACAAGATGATAATTTAAATTACTGAACGAAGAAATTCAGGCAGTTAGATCCAAAACAATGACCACTCCCGCGTATAGAAGCATAGCGACGTAATGTACAACAATATCAATATCGATCCATTGGTAGACCAGTCATAGAATGTAAGAGGCCTCAGAAGAGCATACTAGTACAAGCGAAGAAAAAGTAGAGTGAGTGAGCGTCAAATCCAACGCAGGGACAGATTCGGCGGGAAGAACTACAAGTGCTGCAAAGCTTTGAACGAAAGAAGACAGGCAAACCGCGCTCCGAGAATTGGCTACTCCTGCTGCTGACTGGTTCTCAGATTCCCGGATTTATCATTTCCATCAGCTGGAACGGCCATGGATGGTTGATGTGGTGCCGAATAACCAGAGTATGAGGGCCAAGGGACACCTGGGTAGGGAGGATAGGAACCATGGGGAGGTGGTGGGTAATAGGCGATGTAGGGTTGCTGACCAGGGTTAGGCGGTTGTGAGAGTTCGTTGATCTGTGCGCCTGGGTAACTCGAATATGGGTAATGAGCAGGTTGAGGTGGTCCCGCGTTTGGGGGTTGGATCACAGGACCGCCGACAGATGGGTACGCGCCAGGGGGATAAACGTGAGGTGGTGGATGATACCCAGGATATTGGTAGTAGCCTGGCGGAACACTGAATGGGGGGTAGTGGGGATTGGGGGGAGCGTTTGGGTCGGGATAGTTGACAGGCGGGGGTTGTTGAGTTGTAGGACTAGTCGAATGCTCAGTGGACCCTACGTTCCCTTGTTCAGGAGACGATGGAGGATCGCCAGTGGGAGATTTTGGAACATTTTTCCGCGGTTTTGAAGGAGGGTATGGCAAGAAACGTTTGGGACCGCCCTTGTTGCGAACATGCACGCTTGGGCTGAGCAAAGGCGGTTCAGACGACAAGGGGCCAGTAAGCAGCGACGGAGATGTATCAAGATCGTCCGCTTCACCGCGATACCTGAGAATCCCATCAGGACCCATTTCGACTTTTGGTGGATTGCGGAAGTGGGTCTTGTCAAGATAGCCTGGGTTGATATCCAAGGACGCTAACTCAGGCAAAGACGACGGTGAACGCAGCCGTCCGTTCTCCACATCTTCCACGTTATAATACGAAATCAAATGCTGGGATACACCATCGATCGTCAAGGAGAAGGTCTAGAAAGAGGTTAGTAGGGAGCTTCTTTGGAAAAGTATATGCTAACCTTTTTCATCAACCCGCCTTGTTTAAATTTGTAACTGTTCGTGTGGCTCCCTAGTAATGTTCGTTCTCGATTCTTGTTGACTCCGAGGTGGCTCGCATCAGATTTTGAACGGCTGATAGGAGTGTGACCTTCGAGCTTGGCGCCATCGACGTTGTATTGAGACTGCTCGTTGACATCGGAGGAAGCATCTCGAGGACGAGGATGGCCAGCGCCACGCTTTTCGGTTTCACGATATAGAAGAAAATTGCCCAAAATACGGCTTGGACTCCAAAAGAAACCATCGGTCCAACGCTTGATACCACTCTCGTCTTCATCAAAAACAAAGACAGAGCCTGAAGTGATCATTTTGCGCTCTGCGTCAACAAGGCGGCGGGTGACCCTTGGAATGAGACCTCTTCTCGCTGCCTCGAGGATGAGAAGGGCATCTCCGGTTGTCTCTATCCAACCTGACCAGGGGGGTTCAGTCCATGTGGAAGAGGGTTGCTGGTTGTTTACGTGCTGCGCGCCAGACGACATGCTGGAAACGCTGTTAACAAAAACATTTGAATTGAAACGAAGATGATGAAAGATTGAAATGAAAGTGAAAAGGAGAGGAAGAGAATCAGCCACAAATTATTAAAGTTTTCCATCAAGGCTTAAAGTTGGCTCACCGTGCAAGTAGATTTGCGGAGGAGAAATTTGTCTCAGCTTTCCTACCAACTTTTCAACCCCGACTCCCTTTGTTTGTCTC
This sequence comes from Macrocystidia cucumis, assembly GCA_001179725.1. Classification (NCBI taxonomy): domain Eukaryota; kingdom Fungi; phylum Basidiomycota; class Agaricomycetes; order Agaricales; family Macrocystidiaceae; genus Macrocystidia; species Macrocystidia cucumis. The sequence goes on along the minus strand of CEMH01203526.1, from coordinate 32,057 downwards.
CCTTCCTCTCTCGTCATCTCTTCATTCTCTCTACTTTTCTCTACTTTTTATGTTCTCTTATCATTAGAATCTCCTTACTTTCTACTTTACTCACTTCAATCCCCTTTTAATCCCTCAAAATGAGCGAGAAATGATTAAAGTTTGGTTTTCACAATGCTGACTCAGCATTCGTCGCCGCCAGTATATGAACTGGTGTGAATCACACACCAATCTTGGGCAACCCATTATATGCGCAAGGGACAATTGTACGTAGGCCGCCTTGCAGGGAGGGCAACTAAAGCTCTTACTTCACCTTTCTCATGATTTTTTACATAGGAAAGGGCAACAAATTCAGTCCAACCAAGGAACAAGCTCAGCCCCAACTATTGAGAACCCGAGAATCGGAGTCTTTCGTGAGCTCAACCGCCGCATTTTCGGCTTTCCGTCTGAAAAGAAGGGCTGGATCACACTGGTTTCAATTAATGACAAGTGAATATGGCATTTTTTCTCGCAACAAAACACATCTTCCAGCGTATTTCTGGATCCTGTTGCATGCATGCTACACGCTCTGCGAAATGTCGGTACAAAGTCATTACGTTTCCGATCTGTTGTTCCTCAGATTATCTGTCGAAAAACGGTAAAATCTGGACATCTAACCTCATGAACAGCGCGTTCGTATGCTCAGCCTTCGCTTCCTTGCATCATTAAGAGGTATAGATACCGATTCCCGTCCGCATCGTTCAGAAGATCATGGCACTTAAACTTGGCTCGCGCCGAACTCAAATTCGGGACCCTTTGCCGTACTGAATTCACTCGACGTTGGATTGAATGATCCTTGGTGCTCGCTACTTTACTCCCCAACACCCACTGCTGCCTCTCGCCCATTCCAGTTGCTCAACCATCCCCCCCCTGAACCTGACCTTTCAACATCCTTCTCTCATTCCTCCCCTTGACAACGTCGTCTGCCCATCTTTCACTCTCAGGAAGGGGATTTTCATGAAACAGATGACCCAAGTTTGTATTTTTCGACATATCCTCCCAGATAAATGCATCTGCCACATGGACTTACCGATGTCACTTGTCTTCACCATGGATGGTTGGTACCTTGTTAGGTGATCGAAGTGAACGGAAAAGATCGCTTCTTTGCTCCGTCTTTTTTTAATCTCTCTCATCATCATCAACAACAGCGGTCCTAAGACGCTTTCCGGAACGTGCAGGGAAAGTTTTCGAAGACCTGATTATTCATTTATCGCCCACATATGGAATTTCGCCGGCACATGACGCCGTGCTCCATCGTGTGCATGGGGACCACTATTGCTCGCTCGCTCTTTCTCACCGCTCTCATGAGGAAAGGATTCAAGCCGGTTTCGTGGTTTTTCTTTCATTGTTTTATTGTATGTCAAATCTAATCAAGCGCCTGACATTCAGGGGATTCCAAAGTTATCAGGATGTCGAACGCCTCTGATTCAAGATTTCATGACGTGTTGACTTTCGACCGGACAGTCGCACAAGACTCGGAAGGCACCCGATCTCGCTACGTATCTACGATGCCTCCGAAAACAAATCATTCTCCTCCTTTTGTCCATCCCCACCGCGATTGCCCTTCAAACTTGCCGCGCAAAAGCTTCGCCCATGCATCTTCGAGATTTTGACAAACGTAATCGGTATGGAAGTTCTTAGCTTGTCCCTTCCTCGGCGTGTGTATAATCTCCCGTCCAGAAGGGCCGCGAGTCACCCCCGTAAGATTGGCCCGGACAGGAATCCCTCGGCCCAGATTCTGGGTTCTATCAAATCCTCATATAAAAGGTATTTGACCAACGACAGGTCTGAAACCACTTCGCAAGCAACATGGCTCAGCGTAGGGTCATCCCCCTGGCTTTAGCCTTCGCTCTTCTCCCTGTAATTCACCTTCTCTGGATTGTAGTTTTCCGCCGCTGACGTCGCCCCAACCCACCTTCGCAGATCTCTCAGGCCTCTCTAGGACACGACCATGCCCACACTGCCGTCAATGGTCACCACCGTCGTCAAAGTGTTCCCCAACTTTTGCCCGGAAACTGGTCATCCCTCGGTTGTTTCACGTACGTGGATTATTTTATCGACGACACTCATCTGACGTGGATTATTTTCATCCCGTTTGCAGAGATTCTGCTGGCCGGACCTTTAACGCTGCCAGTTTCACAAGTGGAACTGCGATGACCGACGAAAGTTGCATCAGCTTCTGCGACTCAAAAGGCTTTGTATATGCGGGAACTGAATTTGGGGTACGTCGTACCACTATCAACTCGGAGCTTCGTTCTAACTTCCAACCCCTCTTCTCTACAGGCTGAGTGCTGTAAGGTTACCAGATCTTCTTTCGAGAGCGTTTGTCTGAACACCACATAGACTGCGATAACCAATTCAAGAACGGTGGTACCAATGCGCCTGCAACTGACTGTAACATGCCGTGCTCAGGAAACGCTGCCGAATTGTGCGGCGCTGGCTTACGACTGAACGTCTTCTGGAGTGGCAAACAACCACCTCCACCACCTACCGACCCTGCCACTGTCGGCAGCTGGAAGTCTCTTGGTTGCTATTCGTATGTGATTTCATTGACAAAAAAGAAGAGAATCCGAAGTCTCATTTTGCAAAAAAACTTTTTAGTGATAACGTTAACGGTGCTGGCCGTGCTCTCCCCAATGGGATGGCCGTCACGGGTCAAGTCAGTGTCGAGACGTGCACGACGGCGTGTTTTAATGCCGGATACCCCATAGCTGGAATGGAATTCGCTGAGTGTGTTGCTAAATTGACTTTTTGATGGGAAATTCTGCGCTGATAACGCTTGCCTTCTAGCGAATGCTGTATGTGATCTGGCTTCTTCGCCATCATCTGATGATTCACAATTTGTCCGTTCAGATTGCAACACTGCCATCGTCAACGGGGGTGCGCTTGCTGCCGCGACTGATTGTAACATGGTCTGCGCCGGAAATAGCACTGAACTCTGCGGTGGACCGAATAGGCTGAGCGTGTACTCCTTCACTGGCACTAACTTGCCTCCTATCACTGGAGGAGGAGGTGGTGGTGGTGGAGGCGGAGGAGCCCCCGTTTCGCCTGTGACCTCTGGTCTTCCCAACACTTGGAAATACGCTGCCTGCTACGTGTAAGTGTTTCTTTGTTTTCGGCGTCCTTCTTTTCGACAAAGATAGAATTTAACAAAATCATGAAAGTGACAACGCTTTCGGTCGAGTTTTCGAAAATACCATCCCGGGGAATCCGAACAACACTGTCGAAACTTGCATCGCGGCCTGTGCTGCATCAAACTTCACCGTTGCTGGAATGGAGTTTGCCGGTCAGTTTCTCACGTCACTTGTCGTATGATTTTCGCATTGACCTCGATGCTTTGAATATAGACGAATGCTGTGAGTTTCAGTCTGAATGATTTACAACCAAGGTTGACATACCTATTCGTGTTCAGACTGTGGTAATCGGCTGATTGCCGGAGCCGTCACCGGCGCTGAATCCAGTTGCAACATAGGATGTGCTGGCAATGCAACGTATGTGGCGTCTGTACAATCACGAGTTTCAGCGCGCTCAGAAATGTCTTCAGGGAGGCTTGTGGTGGTGCGAATAGGTTGTCCGTGTACACAAACAACGGCACTTTGACCGTCTTGCCCGTCCCAACACCTCAAAATACATCTCTCCCAGGTCAATGGGCTTACAAGGGCTGTCTCCGGTTTGTCTCCCGCAGTATCTTCGTTGTGAGAGGGCAGCCTTGACGGAAAGAGTTTTTAGAGAGGCACAGGGAACTCGTATCTTCCCCAATCAACTCATCTTGACGACGAACAATTCGGCCGCGACGTGCTTGAGTCAATGTTCTGCCTTTGGCTACCCAGCTGGAGGGATGGAGGTGGGTAAATCCGTCAGAACAATCAGCAAACGTTAATCCTTCTCTACTTTCCTAGTTCGGCCAGGAATGCTGTGCGTCGAACTCGCTTGTCTCTTAAATTATCCATTGACAGTTGGCATCAGATTGTGGCGACGTTAGCGACATCACGACGAACGGAGGCGTTATTGGGCTCGACTCTGAGTGTACGATTCCTTGTACTGGCGACCCTATCCATTTGTGTGGTGGTCCCAACCGCATCTCCCTTTATGAGTGGAACGGAACTCTTGACACATGGCACCAACCGAGCAACATTGGCAGATACGAAGTGAGTTTTTTCCTCACGTCTTTGGCAGGCGAATTCTCATCTTTTTCCCCAGTTTTTCGGTGAGCTTCTGATTATTATGGGCTTTTCTCGGATATCGCTAAAGGTTCCCCATTTGTAACTGTGAATTGAACAGTACCTGGGTACGGAAATTTCATTAAATTCATCATCCGCTCGCTTACAAGTTTTTCTTTTTTCAGAGTGGTTGTCCCGCTTATCGCGACCGTGGGTGTCAACAACAAGGTGACCTTCCTTGAGAAGGGTGGAACTGGGTAAGCGAAATGATGGCTCGAGTGGATGAGAGCGGATCGCTGACTGAAATCTCCCTTCTGCAGCTTCCCCAATTCCACTGGTGCATATGAATTGGATCTTAGTCTCGCGAGTAACTTCTCGGCTGCTTGGAGAGAAATGCACATCAAAACCGATGTCTTCTGCTCCGGAAGTGTGATCTTGCCAGACAAGGCCGGCCGTATTATCAATGTTGGCGGGTGGTCTCTGGAATCGACTTTCGGTGTCCGACTCTACACTCCTAATGGAAAACCCGGTGTAAACTCGACTAATGATTGGGAGGAGAACTTCCAAGAACTTTCACTCCAGGTATTTGTCGCTTTCCAGTAGGGATGATTCTTGCTGACATCCATTTCACAGCGTGGAAGATGGTACCCCACTGCATCCATGTTGTCAAATGGCTCTATTCTGGTTATTGGAGGAGAGACCGGAAGCAATGCTTCCCCCCAGCCTAACCTCGAAATCCTCCCCAAACCCGATGGAGGCGACACGGTCATCGATCTCGATTGGCTTGCGCGTACGGATCCCAACAATCTCTACCCCTTCGTCATTGTTCTGCCTAGCAAGCGCATCTTCGTCGGTGAGCACGACTGGCGTCTTTCGAAGGCTAGATTGTATGCTTACCCTGCCATAGGATACTACAATGAAGCTCGTATTCTCGACCCCACAACTTTCGACACAGTCCAAGTTTTGCCCAATATTCCAGCCATAGTGACTGATCGTGAGTTATCTCCTTTTTCGTCTCTTTCAAAAAACGGTCGCTGACAAACGGCGTTAGCGCTCGGTGGACGCACATACCCGCTTGAAGGTTTGTTTAAGATTATAGACTCTGTCAGTTTGCTGACGATGGAGATAGGTGCCGCTGTCCCGCTCCCGCAACACTTCCCATATACGGACCCTCTTGGCATCTTGATCTGCGGTGGATCGACCATCGGTGCCGCCCACGCCATCGACAACTGTGTCTCGATTCAGCCAGAGGCTGCTAAGCCGACTTGGACTTTGGAGCGTATGGTAAGTGTTAGGCGCAACTGCGGTAAAGGTTGTATCTGAATAACCTTCCTCCTAGCCTTCGAGACGTGTCATGCCCTGCATGGTCGCTCTTCCAGACGGAACATTCATGATCATGAACGGGGCATTACAAGGTGTCGCCGGCTTTGGTTTGGCAGAGAACCCCAACTTCTCCGCTTTGCTCTATGATCCCTCACTCCCAGTTCACTCGAGAATTTCGATCCTCAACACCACGATTGTTGCTCGAATGTATCATTCTGAGGCTGTTCTTCTTCCCGATGGACGTGTCTTGGTGTCGGGCTCTGACCCCCAGACTGACAACCCAGATGGCACCGTCAAATACCCCGAGGAGTTCCGTATCGAGGTATGAATCGCGGGTTGTGATTCCAACGCATATAGCTGAAATTTGTTGCAGGTTTACATTCCACCTTACCTCAACCAAGGTTTCCGCCAGCCGACCTTCAACACCTCGGTCACAGATTGGGCTTATGGAGGAACTTACCAAATCTCCAACGTGAAACTCTTCCAGGGAACCACCGCTACTTTGAAAGTGTCACTCATGGGTGGTAAGCACCTTTCACACATGTCGCTTACGTGGGCCGTTTCTGACTCAAGTCACAGCTGTGTCGAGTACCCACGGTAATTCTATGGGGTCTAGAACCATCTTCCCTCAATTCTCGTGTGCTGGAACGACTTGCACGATCACTGCGCCGCCAAATGCCGGAGTCGCACCTCCCGGCTGGCACCAATTGTTTATCCTTGACGGGCCGACACCTTCTCACTCTCAATGGGTGCGCATCGGTGGTGACCCAGGTTTGATCGGCAACTGGCCGAACCTTCCCGGGTTCACGCCTCCTGGAGTCTAATTTCTCCAAAGTAATTTACTACGTTCAATTATGGAAGGACTTTGGAATGTGGACTTTCTTTCTCCTAGTGTTTATTTGTGGACGTTCTTTAAACAGTGGTCATTGCCCCTCCTCCCTTTGTGGGAACTCTTTGTTTTGAATAATCATTAATTTTCTCCTTCTCTTCTGAGTGCTCAAGCTCCGAATCGAATATCGTTTCGTCCGCGCAGCCTGTGCGGACCTCCTGAACAGGCGATAGAATTCGAAGCTGCTTTCAATTTTCTTTTTGCCCCCGCACTCCTTCTTAGCGACGTCAAGGGCGCTTCTTGTTCGCCTCGATCGTTTTCTGAGCATATGCCGCTGACGGCTCGGATTTCAAGCGAGAAGTCAAAAGAAAATGAAAGGTGGACGCTGATGTGGCTTTCCCAGCCGATCAGCCCCCTCTCAGGAGACATCATCCCCATCCACTAACTAGCTTTTGTCGGAAAACATGATGATGCGTCAAACACGGCCTACTTGTACAGGTCCGATGGTCCGTGACACCAACAGCCAGAAACCCACTGGTTTGGTTGAGGCTCAGGCGGTGATAACAAACACACTCGTTATTTTTTCACGATTATGATCGATCGGGTCGGTCGGTTGCTTTAGTGCGAAGCATCCCAAAAGAACGGTGCCAGAAGGAAAAAAAAAGACGACGGACGACAATGGGGGAAGAGTGCCCTGCATTTGTGTTGTTGATACGTGATGCACCGATGATCCTCCGGCCAATGCAATTCATGCAAGTTGTAAAGCGAGAAAAAAAAAGATACGAGTGTCCTCGATGGCATTAGATCTGGTTCCGAGTTTCTAGGTAGATATACAGATTGAGCAGATTGCCAAAGCATTCGATAGCTCCGACAGATAGATATTATACGTGCAAGTGATTTTACTTGCAACAAGAACAAAACAATGTAATACGGTTTCGCCCAATGACCCTAAAGTCCAATCATTTCCAAAATGTAAAAAATGTACGTGAAGAACGACAAGTCCGAAAACGACAGTGTTCGTAGAGTGAGCGTGATCAGATAAGAGAGAGTGTACGGTTGGTGCGGTAGTTTCAGTGGAATAGCGGGCGGGAGGAATGTTCAGAACGAGAAGATCATCAACCAGGGGTTGAGAACAATCTGGGCGTAAAGTGTTAGGGAACGAAGCCAATCTCCTGAAGTGACGAGGCTTACGGGGAACAGAATATGACCTCCGGCAACAATGCTATCAGCGATGATGATCAGTTTCGCCGGGAAATGTCTGTAAAACGTTCCACTTACGATAATGGAAGAATGACTGCCCAGGATGTTCCGGATACTTGCCATTCAGGGGGGATCGCAGGGGTTGTCAAAATGACCATGGCAATAAGGGCCGCAAAACAGAGCAGGAAAGCCAGCCAGAAGCGCTTGAAAATTCGCGGCACTTCGATCCAAAAGTTGGAACGTTCAACTTCCTATCAAGATTATCCCGGCTCAGTAAACAGCAAACAGCAGAGGTGGTAACGAACCTTCTTGGTAGCACCCCAAGTGATGTTGTAAGAGAACATGTGGGCGAGGAGGGCAGTTGAAAGATGGATACTGAGTCCGCCGAAGAAAAAGAAGCTACGAGGAGTCAGGACAATTCAAACAAGCTCCTGAGGTTAACTCACAAGAACGGAATCCATGTAACGTTTTCAATGAACGAGGAGAATATGTCGCGTTGACCGAGGCGATATTCAAGGCAGGTGAAAGCCACATTTCCGGCGACTGGGAAAACGATCGTACAAGCCAACCAGATCTCGAGACTGTGCATGTAGAACCCATCCGTCTCGAAAGCAAACCCAAGCAGGACGTAGTTGAGAACCGACAAGACCGCTGACGCTGCTATGCCGTAGTACGAGAACATATAGGACATCATGGTGATCTTGTAGTGCACCGGAGCTTGCGACCATATGAACATGCGGAGTTGTTTAGTGATTGGACCACGGTGCCACCAGTTAATGAGTGGGTTGAAGATGAGTTCGTTGCAACCTGAGGGCGCTGTTAGGCAAAGTACGAGCAATAACAGCGCGAGAACAAACCATAAGAGTACTTTTGCCAACGGTTCAATTCATCATCAACCGTCAGTGAGACACCCTCTTTGAATCCACCTTCGGAGTAGGTTGACCAGCGGATGATGTAGCCCTTGAGCTTTAATGTAGCGTGAGAAATTTTTCAGCACCTTAATTTCATGAGAAAACGTACTTGAAGTCGCAAAGCCATGTCAAAGTCTTCAGAAACGTTTGATTCAGACCAGATTTTCTTGATACCATCGTCTTGGTCAATGAAGGCAGCGTCCTGAATTGCGGACCACCGAAGGAAGGCGTTGTGTCCGACGAACGGAGCGATCTCTCCGTTCGCACATCCCATAGAGATACACTTGTTGATTCGGCGAGTGAAGTGGGCGATGCCGTTCTCAAAGTAATGATGTGCCACCTGCATGACGTCTGATACATAATGAGCTTCAGGAGCTAAGCAACGAACAATCATAATTCCTGACCTGATTCATGCTGTATGATGGCAACCTCAGGACATTCGGCCAACTCTCGAGCTGCGTCTCGGAAACAGTCCTAGAACAAACGATCAGCTGTCAGTTCTACTTTTGCGATGTAAAAGGAGCGTACTTCGGGAACTATCGTGTCAGAGTCGACGATGAGAATGACGTCTCCAACCCGGATTGATCGAGCGTTGCAGGCCCATGGCTTCCATTTTTGACCGTTGGCTTGGTAAACCTCTTCGATGGCGAGCTCTAACGCCTTTTCCTCCAAGATTTCACCCTCGTCTTCCCGGACAGTTCCGGCGGCCTCTAAGGCAACGATGTGTTTCTCCATAATCAGCGACAACTGACAAGTGGCATGAGTACATCAGTGAGCAAAAGCGGTCAAAAAGCCTCACTTGTAATCCGTAATTCATATTCGATGCCTTTTTGAATCGACCTGCTCGCTTGAAACCGTCGGGCTCGCTAGAGTGTTGTGGCCGTGCAACCCAACCGATATTATGGTCGGCATAGAACTCGGTCCGTTTCTTCCGCTCTTCCTCGCTGATAATTTGCATCCCATCATCGTGAACGAAAATGGAAGATGTGCCACCCTGTCGGGCGTAGGTTTGCATTGCCTTTTTCAGCGAGTTAACTGAAGGGGTTCTGGTCACAAGGGCAAGATTGCAAGATTGTCAGTGACTGCACTGCTCCAAGGGGCCGAGATGATGAAACAAAGCATCAATCCGATCGATCGAGGAAAAGAAGGTTTGGGATGCAGAAAGGGACCAGGAGGTGGTTGGCAGATGGTCACTTACATGGTCTCTTCTAAGCTTTCTTTGTACACGGGCATCTCGATGGTAACGTGAGGAAGGCGACTGTCGACGTCTGTATTGGGTTCCGGTTTGACCGCGGAGTAATACCGAGAGTTTTCATGGTACTGGGCGACGGGTCCGACGCTAATGAAATGATATCGGTGTTTAAGTTTGAGCGAAAGAAGGGGGAACCTACATGAAGGACAAGTTGGCAACAACCTGGAGTGCAAAAAACTGAAGGAGTGTGAGACGTTGCCCCGAAACAAAGGACATGTGCATACCAGGGACACACAGAGGAGGAAAGGGAAGGTGACCATGAGGGCAAACCGTCTGTAATCGTGATCCAAGCGCCATTCTTGAAGCAACATCGTGAGGCCATTGGCCACAAAGACTGGAAGGAAATGAGTTTCAAAGAACTTGGGAAAACAGACAGACGAACATATAGCGAGCCCGAATCCCAACCCGCCATAGAACGGCCCGAACAAACGAATAGGCCGATCTTTTCTGCCAGACAGGCCTTTCTCCGGATCGGCCGACTTGGATGCTGCGGCTTTCTTCGACAACTTCCAACTCCACCAGCGTTTGGGTTTCGGTTGGATTTGTTCAACCTGAGCGACAGTACCTGGTGTAGGAACAGACTCGGTCGACACAACGGGGATCTTCTCCGTGAGGTTGATGTTGGAGTTGGCCGTTGAAGGCGCGATGGAAGCGGTCGTCGAGGTGACTATGGATGCCGTGGTCATGTTGGGACGACTCTTCCAAACCAACTTCATCAACTTTGACTCAAACTCTGCGCATAGGGGAACGATTTGGTCCAAATCGTCTGACCAGACGATTATGACACGTTCGTCACGCTAGGGTGGCGGCCATGAGATGAGAAGCGACTATCTGTGTCGGAGAGACTTACAATGAAGGCGCCGCATTGTTCTTTATCGGCTTTTGGAAGGTGAGCGATGGAGTCGAAAATTTGGATGCGAGTATTCTTATCCAAATAGAGAGCGGTGGAATCGTCAGGTCTAGAAGTGCGGTAGATATGTGTGAGAGAAGGGAGAAGTGAGCTTGAAAGGCCTGAGCGTACACTGTGGAAAGCGCGGCATGAACTTCGGCGCTCCGTATTTTGACGGCAACAAGGGGGTTGAGAAGGCGGACTGCGGCTTCGAACGGCACCAAATACTGGTTGTCGTAAGGGAAGACGCGAAAGCTCCCCGATTCTACTCGTAGGCAAACACCTGCTGAGATGTTCTCCTCAGATGGTTTAAACCATGCACTTCCTTGTGTCTGTGTTTATCAGAGTGAGTTGTATGTCGGAAACGAAATGTAGAGCGGGGAGAACGAACGGAGCGGAATATCCAATGCAGGATGGCGTCGAATGAATCGTAGTCCATCGTACGCAATTATAAAGGCTTGAGAGAAAAAAACAAAAGCCGGTAGGGTAAGGTAGAGTAACAGCACCTGTAGGTCCAAGAGGAATTGGATTCGGGGAGGTGAGTTTAAAAGAGATTCGGTGAAAGGCGTTCTATCAGATGCTGACATTCTTCCGGGAATTGTGAACCCATAACAGTGCCTTCCCAGTAAAGTGTCGATATTACTAGATTCAGTGAGATCTTATGAGTACAACGGGCTGTACACGTCTGTGACTGCTGCGTTTGAAGAAAGATGCGAATAATTTTGACACTTCAAAGACGTGTTATCCCCTCGGTAGAGACAACCGTGACGTTTGAAAACCTCCATCATGCTTTGAATCCCCGTGAAACATTACTGTAGGATCTCGTTGGTGTCCGGAGTCCTTGGCTTCTATCTCGCCTTTTTTTTGAGCTAGACGCTGGAATGAATTCGAAAGGTACGCTACCTACAATTAGCCCAGCCACAACATCGAAAAGAACGGTGCACCACACCTTGTGATCACAAGAAGAAGGTCCCCCACACCTCACGAACACCTGTTTGAACATAGAAGTGAGATAGCTACCGATAGGTGAATATTTGAAAGGGAAATCCTGAGATTTCTCGTGACGGAAGTTCTCGTTGATCGGGTATGTCAAAGCCACAAATGCGGCTGATGGAATCTGGCGATGGCACATTCGCGATGCACCTTCTCGTGCTTCTTTTGGTAGAAAGTTCTCTCCCAGCCTCCACGGGTGTTCTCTCTCTCTCTCTCCCTTGCGCATTTTCATCGGACGATCGCCTTCGTGCCGTACTTGGACAGCTTTCTGTTCCGGACGGTTATTGCGGTCTGTCCCATAATCCGATCAGCACACCAAGTGGAAGAAAAGCGGAACCAAACGAACATGCGTTGACATCGAGGTACATTGAGCCCACGCTTTTCACACTGCTTATCGCTGTCCACCACTTGATCTCGGTAAACGACAATGTCGTGAACTTGTTTCCATTCCTGACTGGCACCGCCAGGAGATATCTGACCAACAATTTCGTGATGCTCTGACAGCGACGCAGGTTAACGGAGCGGAATGCGCAAAGAACAAGGAGGAATGGTGAATGTTCGACTCGGACAGATAGATGTGTTGAACTTGTTCCACACTTTCAGGCACTAACGCTGGCAGGAACAAATCCTCCAGCGTTTGGCTTTGTTTTCCATCATCTCTAATTTTGCCAGGGGCCAAGCTTATCTTTCTCAACAGACCGCGTCCCAGGTCCTTGCGCTCTAGCTCCAAGAAGCTGATGCGTTTTCCCTTGATTATCGGAATTTTCATCATGACAAGACTATATTCGAGTTGGACGTTTGGACTGGCTCTCAAGAAGACCGGCGAAACTGGGAAGACGGACGTGCAAGGCGTCGTCAACAAGTATGACGACACAACGAGTTGTCGACTTGCGCCACAACACTGTTCCGAACGCCATGCGTTTCCCCGTTACGTGCAAATGGCATAGATAGTGGCGCAAGGACGTTTGTCTGGCCGAGTTTTGACGCCACACCACCATGAATTGCCCACAAGCATAACGAAAGCCATCAGACGCTTGACGAGTGTTGAATGGATACGAAGTAAAACGCCAGAGACACTTTCTGTTGCCGCGACAGTCCAACGCGTTCGCAAGGTAATGCATCGCTACACCAGACGCGTTCTAGATGCATCGTTAGATCGGCTTAGCACAGTCCCCGACCAACAAATGCCCTCCAAAAACCTGCAGAGGTTAGAGAGTTTTTCGCATGTCCATTCCCACCTGGTAATCATTTTCCACCTTGTTAGAAAAACCTCCGTTGCCAGCGAGGACGTCCGGGGGGTACCCCTGGTGTGGTTCCAAGATTTGACTGTTAAATTTTCATTGAGAAAGGATCAGAAGGTTTAAAAAGATATCGCCAAGTCGCATTCCCCAAAATGTTCCTTGTCTTCTAGTGGTTCTATGTAAACTAAGGTACTAGCTGCACATGCAAGCCTTCTCAATTATTTCGCGGATCAAAATTACAAGGTGAAGGCGATGGCGCTGACCGTGAATATGATTCTTCGACGGCTGCCCTTCAAGACCCCGACTGTCAGAGCGAAATCTCACGGCGGTTCCATCAAAACCTCAAGCTTCAGACCCTCTGCCATCATGGAAGAATGCTTGAAATTCCCAGCATCACCCATTTTTTTTCCTTCGAAATCCTTGCTTTGTGCCTCACCGCCTGGTCCAAAACCCACCGAAACCATGATTCTAGGGAGAGCGGAATTTTCCGCATGTCAACAATCTTTCAACCTCCCGAGACACAAGCCATCACTCCGTTTTCGTGACAATTGGATGGGTACCCCTTGATAGGGCATTGGAAGCACTTTTTGCTGTGACAGTGGCCGCCGTTTCTGTGGTTGTTGCAAAAAGGCGGGCATGGAGTGACATCACTACCAGTGGCGAATCACAACATGGCAAGAGACCCACGGCGAGTCTGAACTTCTCCCGCTGGAATCTAAAGGTCATAGGGGGGGATAGGGCTATTGAAGCATTTCTTTGTGTCTTCGCTTGTGAGTTTCACTCCGGCCGTCGACGTGGTTCTCGACTTGACCTGTTTGGGCGATGGCAGATGGCGGATGTCGATCAAAATCTCTCCATTCCGACCAAGTACACGGACATCTTATCTATTTTACGCCCCATCTCCGACATCAACAGGATTCGTCGAACATCGGAGATAATAGCCTATGATTGATATTTTTGGTGCCGCAGTTCGGGCCTTCTGAAGAACAAGCACTCATGTGTCAAGCCGACCTCTCTCCCTTGAATCGGGTTCTTGGTGCATATGGATGAATCCCCCGGATCGGCTCGAGATGATTAATGGAAAAGTAATAAATTTCGAGGATCCGGGATTGGGATTGCCAGTGTTGGAAAGGTTGACATCCGAGCGAACCTTAAAAAAAACACGAGAAGACTGATTTGTTCTCAGGTGTCGTCGAGGTCAGGAACTGTACTTGGACATGTATAACCAGTAAGGTCTGAACTAAGTACCGAGTGTTGCACGATATCATCGGTGAGCATCTCCAGACAGTTTGGCATGTCACTTTACTTGTTCTTATAATCATTCTATTAAGACACATCTCTCACACCCCAACGCACGTCCTTCCCTCATTCCCCTCCCCTTTCCTCCTCCCCCATGTCCTCTTCCTCTTCCTTAGCTCAAGGGTCAACGGGCCAAGAGTCAAAACTGAGCCCCCGTATTAAATTCACCACCGGTAACGATGGTTCAGATCGGGAGCTCGAGATCAATGCGGCGTCCACTCACTCCCGCACCACCTCTGGTGCAATTTCATATGCCGAGTCTCCTCCCATCACTCCCAGAAGCCTGACTTTCAGCGCTGTCAATCCTTTTTCGCCTCCGTCTAGTGTTGCAAACTTCAGTAGTAGTCCTGATTTCACCCCAACATCTTTGCCTGGGATCCCTCAAGCTCACTATCCTTTCCCTGATACCACTCCCCCTCGTAGTGGTGTGACTTCAGTAGCCACCAGTTTCTCTGATCTACCCCGTATGTCCTCATACTATGGCAGTCGACCAACAACCGCGGACTATCCGCTGGCCAATTCTGCTCGGACGTCTTCAGCAAGACTTCGAGAAACCTTCACCTCTCCTCCACCTCGGCCCCTTACTGTTTTCAGTACTGCGCTGCCAGAGACATCGAAAGTCCAGCGCGAGCGCCCGAAGTCGACCATGTTGGCGTCCCCGGAAAACTTGCATAAACCCTGGCTCGAGACTCGTGATCCGTTTTCCCGTATCGCCTACCTCATCACATATGGGGTCATGTTTCTGGGAGTAGTAGCCGGTGCATTTAGAGCATGGTCTGGATGGAATGGCGTTTTGTTGATGAAAGGCAACCTCTGCGTCGTGATGGATGAAAACTTTGACAGCGAAGATGGCGTCTTTGGCCCGAACGGGAAATTTCTCCGGGAAGTTGACATGAGTGGATTCGGGTGAGTGGACCTGGCCTTGGTTGCGTTCCCAGTGTCTTAACGGGGTTACTTTTTTTAGGAATGGCGAGTTTGAAATGACGACCGCGTCTGAAAACAACTCTTTCGTGCAGGACGGGTTTTTGTACATTACGCCAACCCTCACCTCCGACAACTTGGGCGAAGCCGCCATTGTTGACGGTTTTGTGTACAACATCACTGGATGCACCTTCAACGTCACCCAGGGCCTCTCATACACACAGTCCACATCTAATACCAGCGCTATCGGAGCCGATCAACCTTTTGATGTGGAAGGATATGTCAACGCTTGCTCTGCCGTCAGCAACATTACCACGGGTCAAGTCATCAATCCCGTACAAAGCGCCAGAATCAGCACGAGACGCAGTGCGAGCATCAAGTACGGTCGTGTGGAAGTCAAGGCGAAATTACCGACTGGGTATGTGCCAACTTTATGAAGCTTCTCAATCAGCTCAACTTTTTGATATAGTGACTGGGTGAGGACCTAAAGTTTACGTTTGGTTCTTGTCGGTAATTGCTCACTTGCGATCAGATGTGGCCTGCTATTTGGATGCTTCCTCGAGATAATGTATACGGCGCTTGGCCTTTGAGCGGTAAGTAATTCATTTCACCTTGTACTCTTGTCCCGCATCATTCTGCGTCACCCTCGCGCAACCTTCTGTACATGCGTTCGTCGCTACCAAGGTTCTACGCCAGCATTGAACAAGGCTTTCCTGCTTCTTCGATTGCGATTAGACTCAATATGCTCAACATTTACTCTTTGTAGGCGAAATCGATATCATGGAATCCCGAGGAAATGGTCCCCGGTACCCACATCAGTCAGTCATATAAGCTTGATTCACTACTTCTGGGTTTTGACGTCGCTTGTGTTAATCAGAGGGAGCAACTGGGTTCGGGGATCTCTGAACTGGGGACCTGCAACTTGGCTGAATGCTGTGGCAAAAACTTTCGGCGCATGGACACAGCGCCGGGGGTCCTTTGATGATGGTTTCCACACATATGTTCTTGAATGGACCCCAGAGTATATGTGGGTGGTGTTTCTCTGTGGAATCTGACGAAAGATTTGCTAACTTTCTGCCTTGATAGGCGCATATATGTGGATTCTCCACTTCACTTCATGTATGAAATGAAGTTCAAGACACCTTTCTGGGAGCTCGGGAACTTCCCGGGTGTTGTTCAGAATGGGTCGCAAACTGTTATCTTGCCAGATCCTTGGGTAAATGGAACCAAGACCGCACCGTTTGATCAAGGTTTGTGGTGTGCTCGTTCTCCCCAAGATCCTCGATCACTGACTTCTTGGACGAAAAACAGAGTTCTACCTTATTCTTGATGTCGGTGTTGGTGGAACCAACGGATGGTTCCCTGATGGTGGAAATAAGCCATGGTTGGATGGCTCGCACAGTCAGTACCCCGGCCTTCCTTTATGAGAACCAATGCTGACGAATTGCATGCAGCTGCGATGGGTGACTTCTGGAAGCGAAAGGACGAGTGGTACCCTACTTGGCCACGAAGCGTTGCGCAACGTTCCATGGTTGTGTAAGTGCCACGAAACTTCCATCTGTTGGGGTTGTATCTTAGACGCTGATATATTTTTGTTCCCCAGGGACTCCGTTAAGATGTGGCAGCAATGCTGATGATCATCTCTGCCAGCGTCTGGCTGACTGATGTTCTCTCTCGTCTTCCTCTCTATTTTTTTGTGCCGTTTTTGGACGCCCTTATCTCCCAGGGACACTTCACACTCCACCCTCCAACCCACCCCTCGCGATAAAGCTTCCTCGCTTTGTACTTATTTTATTGCCTTTTCGTATCATAGTTTTCCGAAAAACCCCATAGTAGTAGTTATCCCAGCCCGATCTGCCAACACTCCTTTCTCAATGACAGCGTACGCACATCATTCGCATATATATACTTGACCCTATGTTGGCGTTGTTCTTGTTCCCAGCAATAAAAGAACTACCACGAAGCCAAGAAGCGCAAAAAAAAAAGAAGAAAGTCAGCCATGAGTTGAGAATCGAGCTTCTGCGATCGATGTTGTGTAAGTGAACCCAGACTGGGGGGAGAAGCCACGGAGTTCAGGAGAACGGTGAATAGTGGCCATAGTACGTGGATTTGGTGATGACAAGTCGTGGCCCTTGAACGAGTCAGTTCTGTCAAAGATCGATCCTGCAGACTCTAGCGCGCCGCTCTTCGTCCGTTGGTGCACTTCGGCGACGGTTTACGACCGATACTCAGGATTGTATGTGTGGAGGTGACGGCAGGGTATGAATACAATACATTGAATGAATGTGAAGGAGATTGTCACGGTCGTATTTGATGTTTTGATGGGGAAATCAAGGCCGCATACTAACCACAGTGAAAGCCTTCATGCCGGTCATTCATGTCACTCATTGTCAAAACACGCATCAAAGGTCTAGAATCATGAGCAGCTGGCTGTTCCTGCGCAAGCATCACGATATCGTTGTTGTAGTAAGCGATGTGAAATATTATTTTTCACGTCGTTGCAGTCAGCAGCCCATCGATCATCGATGCATCACCGTTGCCCAAATCAGAAATGGATGGTACGAGATGACTTTGCTGTTGATTCAAGCTGTCGTACTCGTAGTAAGACTCTTTTGATATAGAATGATAAGAGGGAAGTGATTGAGGATCTACAGCGTAGAAACAGAGGGGAAATCAATGATTGGTCGTTGTCTGGGATTCCGTCCCCCTCCCTCCAGATTGGGAAGCTGAATCTCAAGGACTTGATAAGGAGAAAACATTTAGCCAAGCAAATAAAGTTGATCCCAGGCCATCAAAAAAAATGCGGGAAAATCTTCGTGACAGAGGGTGGCAAATCCCTGGCTCATTATGGGGTTAGCAGTAGTACTTTGGAAGTATTGTCGTCTCGGTGAGATGTGTGGCATAATATGGCGAAATGGATGTCTTTCGATGTCAAGTAAGGTTATTTTGAACGGCTGCTCCAACCAATAGCCTCCATCGTCGTATCAATCGTGGGGCCTGCTAACTACCCGCGAGTGGGATCCACGGAAGGCGTCATAGGTGAGGTTGTAAGCTAAGTTTAAGTTATGGTGAAGATGGGGAATAAGACGCACGTTTCCGACCGCATCTTGAACACAGTTTGGTGTTGATGTCGAGGGCCGATGGACGCACGCCGAGGCTTCGACGCGCCGACGAGGTGCATATGCTAAGTAGCAGGCGGTGCTTCACTCGATTGATCGGATTCATCGTCTGGTGGTCGATCAGCGAGAAAACCATCGCGGAGACAATACACGACAGATCATGGAACCCGAAGAAAAAGATGGTGGATTGTCAGCTCCATGTCCTTCGGCGAAGTACAGAACGGCATATCTGTATCAAAATGCGTGTGGACAGCTAGCTGTATGCGACTCCGGAAAGAAGAGTCGGGGTTATCAACGTGTGTCAAGGAAAGAAGGACACATCATCGAGTGTCTCTTGGCTCCACAGATGAGTGGGAGATGGTGGAAGGTCCCTCTCCCCCCTGAGTCAGAATGAAGAAACGTAAATAGATTCGGGATGAACAATGGAACACCTGAATGTACAACAAGACGGACCTGTTCTGGTTTCAAGGTCATGGCTGGGTGTGACCGGGGTTGTTCTTGGGGGAGCAGGGGCTGTCGAGGGTCCAAGTCATCTGGCTCGGTACGTGTCCACCTACAACGGTCAAAAATGTGTTCTGGACAAGAATGACCTGTGGATTTGTGTTTTTGAGAAGACGAGAGGTGGAATGGCCATGCATGACTAACGAATGGAAATAAAATCCATGCATATTCCGGCGCAGACCGTGCAACAGGCAGTGCATAATGCTGCACAAAGGTCGTCCGACATA
>CEMH01203520.1:2529-22967 GCA_001179725.1 Macrocystidia cucumis | reverse complement strand
TTGTTGTGCTCACGGTACTCATACGGCTCTTAACAGAAATCTTTGACATCCCAGTGGCGTCTTCCACCGAACCACTGGATCAAGCTCTGTGTTCATGTTTTCCTTCCCCCTCACTTTGTTTCGTTGAGCCGAGTCTCCTTGTCGACGTCCGCTCGCGATTCCGCATCAGGTCCCGTCCGGGCCCGGAAGCTTATTTTTTTTTGTTACTGCGCACATCGAAGGATTGATCGTCTCTCGATTTAGGAAGGTATGTATGTATGTGTTCGTGTTCTTCAAAAAAAATAGTACCAAGACTTATCAAAGTAATAAATGTCATTTTCGACCCTCGATCCTCTTTGTCGGGAATTACTTGCCTTTGTGATTCGTCCCCGAGACGAAGACGCGACAACGACAACGACAACGACGACAGCGGTGGCGGCGAGTCTCGTACCCGTACTCGTCGTTTTCGATTCTCTTTCTCCCTGACCCTTTTTTTGTGTGGTCTCTGTTGCCTAACTCCCTCCATATTTGGGGGGTGAGTTTTCGAGTTTTCAAATTTGGTAGAGACAACAAGACCTGAAATTGCACACCCACACTTGATGGGGTACTTTTTTCCCTGAAGGCCCAGCGGAGCCGAAACGCGCGACACGGAGATCAAGGTGGATCGATTGGGAAAGGAGATATCTAGGTACTGTTCGGGTTGTTCGCCTCCACACCTGAGACAGGTCCGACACGCGCGAGAGAGCTTGAACGGGGACCCTGGTCAGAGGTCAACAACAGGCCCAGCGTGGAGGGAGGGGGAAAGTGAATGAAAGGATGACTGCAGGGTAAACGCACATTGGCGCTTCGGTGGGCCAGATCCAACACCTCAGATCGTTGAAGTCTGGTGCCTCACCGGTCTGTAGGTAATAATGTAAGGAAGGCAAGCGAAAAGAAAAAGTGGAAAAGGCGTCGTTCGTCAAGGCGATCTCGAGGTTTCTTCAGTCAACATGCCCGAGATCGCATATCTTCTTTCAAATCGCCACCATGCTTTGTTGTCATCCTTCGAAATCATCGGAGATTTGAGACGATGGTGCCATTGCAAAATGAAATGGCCCGTTCTTTTCGTCCATCGTGGTCGATACGTCATATCTCTGAGTGTGTGTTGCTGATTCGGTCTCGTAGGTCCGATTTCGGTAACCCTGGTATTGGCCATTTTCACCACGGCGGCAGGAGCTCAGCGCCTCAATCCTTGATCCCACCCTTGTCATTCCTCATATCTAGCATTGAACTTCAGCCGTGTTGAGCCGTTACGGCAAGATTTCGGACATGCAAGGTCTGTAGCAACCCAACGTCAAATCTATCTTGCACCCACGATACGCACGAAATGGATCAACAGCATCCGAGAGAGAGGGCGCCGTTGAATCAAATGAAACCACATTCCACCTATCGCCATCTTCGAATAGAAACCAACATGAATTAGTCAACACACCTCACCGGCTCCACCTAGTCCCCAGCGCCCGGAAAACATGCGATGCTTTTCGATCTTTGGAACTACACGGGGTGCCCAGATACCAAGACATGGTCTACGCAAAGAATATACGAGGGCACCGAAGATCCGGTCAGCGATCTTCATTTCATCGGCTGTTTTCATCCGCTTACCTGATATCGTCAAGTATCACCACGCAGATGGTGACATGCCACATATGGATATAACCCACCTCGTGTACATTTTAGAAAGGATCGACATGAGTGACAGGAAGAATTCATGCCTGGTTGGATTGCCAACGCGCGCGCGCGTTCGCGCGGAAATGCACAAGTCCGTCACCGAAGATTGACGTTCATTGGCTGCGCTCTCTCCAGAAGAATGGCAGATTTCCATTGCACAAGTAATAGAAAGGATCGGTTGAGAAAAAAACAACAACGTTCATACAGTGCTGCTATCGTCCGAGGTGGCTAACTTGTTTCGGCATGAGATCGATTCCAACTGGTGTCGCCAAGGTGGAATTTGCGTTTTGTGTGGCGGTTGCCGCTGCCATCGTCGCCGAACGCCCGTCCTGGGGGGTCTGGAATCTATATGGGCCTTCTAGGCGTCATTCGGCTCGCCACGATGCTGCTTTCCCAAACAATCAAACTCTTGACGAGGGCAAAACACCCGATAAACTCACTTTTGGGAATGACGCTGAGCTTCAAAGTCTGGAGCGTGAAGTACACATCGCGGAGTTGTGTGAACTGCTCCCTTGGCTACTACTTCTGATCTTCAAGATCCGCTCGCTTCAAACGCAATCTCCAAGAGAAGCCCCAAGAGAAGCCTTCGCGATAGAAGAAGAAAAACATATCCCAGCACCAAGTGAAGAGTGTCGCGCCACATTTCGCACCCTAATTCTTGGACGGTCCACGACTTAAATATAGAAGAGGCCGAACAATCGTTGATGGAACGCAAATCCGACAGCTGACATCTGATGGTGCGGGGAAAGCTGAGTCAAGCACAAACACACGTGGTTTGTCATTGTCGATTACCGACAACAGACGAAAGAAGTCATGCGAAGGTCGGAAAGATTCGGTCTAGAGGGTAAACAAGAAAAGAAGGAGGCGTACGTAGGAATGATGATGAGAACGACGTCGCTGGTTATGAAGTCCCATAAGTCACCAAAATCTCATCCCACTCGTTCGGAAACAGATGATGGACCCCGCCAGGCAGGTGTCGTTCCGTCAGGTGGATTCAGACTTCCACTCCCATGCGATAGAAATCTGGTGCGAAAGCGGTGGGATTGGATAACTGAACAGTATTGGTTCTGCCGGGTTTGAAGCCAGGAAGCGTCAATAGGTAGCCTGAGAAGATTATATCCCAACTCTGAGACATATCAGTCAGCATCACGAAGCCACAGATCTCGGCTGATAACAGAAGATTGACGAGGATGAATTTGGCAATCAATGCACTAACCTGACCAGATATCGGCATCTGCGCTTGCACGGGCGTTTCGCCGTTGACGCTGACGAAAACATTCCGGCAATTAGAGCATGCTGTGTTTCCGAAGACAAAATCTGCGTTGATGTAGTCGAAAGAAAGCGTTTTTGTTCCTCCGGCGGTGCCTCCATCAACATTGTTGAAAGTCAACGTTCCACCATCACCTACAAATCCAACGACGACAGTGGACGCATTGACAACCCGTGTATTGGCACCCCCTGCCAGCGTGTTGGTTGGTGATGATGCGGGATAAAAAGTAAAGGCCGTAGGCCGGATGAGGACAGCATCCTTGTTGAATTTCAAGACGAGCGACCCATGGGCTCCAACAGCCGTAGTGTATCTGACCAAGATTGGCCACAGGAAACAAATTAGGAACAAAGGGGCGAAAATAACGATGACAAACGCACGATGTCATTACTTTCCCAAGTTGCGTTCCTGTGATCAGATCCGTGGCGGTGGCGGAAACAAGTCCAATATCTGCTAACTTGAAAGTCAGAGATCTCGACACGTTTTGCCAATTGATTATCACTACGACAGTTGTCATGAGTCGTGCGCGCTTGAAGTTGACCACAGCAGACAAACCTGCAACAGCGGAGCCATCCGAAAGGGGGCCGGACCACACGTCGTGATCATTGGTGTACCTCCTCCTGAAGCTGATCGACCTCCCAAGAGAGTCTTGCTAATGAAATTTGAGTAAGCTCCTGCAAGATCAATTGAGAAACAAACATTCAATTCGATAATTTGACGATTTTTCAGTAAGTTCAAAGTCTGTGGCATTGGATTTGTCAGATCCGTTGAGATTATGAGCGGCGACCTGCAACATTGATAAGAGTTGAGTTTGAAATATAGGAAATATAAATATCACTTGGCGGCAGCCCAAAAAGCGAAATGGGTTTGCTGTTCAAGACTGGTAAGGCCCGAATTTCCCACTTCAAGCATGTCCAGATCTTGCGAAAAAAGGAGGTCAATTAAAAATTCGCCCAGGGCCCTACATACGACTTCCAGCGCACCGTTCCATGCTCCAGATTCAGCAAATTGGGTGATGGGAACGAGTTGATTGATGATCCGAACAAGATTTTCCCATGATGCTGGGGGTCCGATGTCATTTCTGCAGCTGCAGTGAGCAATTGGCTCATGCCTCAAATGGTTTGACGTACGATATGCGCCAGCTGGAACCCACGTTCAGACCGAGTGAGTGACGGGTTGAAGCATACTCACGAATTTCCGATCTCGCTGGCAGGCCACCTGGCAGGGTCTTGGAACCTTTTCATCACAGCTTTCGCCATCAACTTGGTGAACATACCTTGAACACCCCACTCGCAGATAGAAAAAACCATCGGTCGTCGCGTGGCGAGTAGAGCGTCACGCATCGTGATGTAATGGGACTGATTTCGACGGATAAATCGCAATTTTTGTTTTGGGTCAAATTTCGTACCTTGATCTTTTGACAGGTCAGCTCACAGGTTCTCATGATAAATCTATGGCTTACCGAAATTGGGGGGTTGAAGTCAACAAAATCGGTTGCGTTGACTATCATTGCGTGTCAAAAAAATGATATTTCGGTTGGACTCGGACTCACCTGCGTAACAATTATCGTACTTTGGAAGTATCAGTAAACGTTCTCGCAACGTTCAGACATGCTGACCTTGAGATAATCGGCTCCCCATGAGGAAAAGGTGATTGCATCGGAGACTTCGTGCCCGAGGCTTCCAATATAGTGAGCGGTTCCCCCAACGAAATCACAGGCAAATACACCGCTGATATACATGAGCTCGGGAATGCGTGTTAAAAACCACCTACCCGTCAGAATAAAGGCCAAATTTCAAGCCGAGACCGTGGATGAAGCTGGAAAGTGCCGGAATACCAGATGGAATGACATTCGAATCCCACATGAAGCCTCCAGTAGAGTTTCGGCTCTTGCTTTGCCAACCGCAGTCCCTAGGACGAAGACTGATTTAGCATTGAGCGGTGCAATCGCTTTGCTCAACTCACAAGTTGACATATTGGTATCCTAGGTCTTTGAGTCCTAAGTCTACCAGTCTCTGGGCTGCGTTTCGGTATTGTACTTCTGTTGTCTGACATCTAAGTTTCTATATTTCAGGTGACGGCAGTTAAGGGATGTGAGGGCGTTGCGTACAGGAAGGCGTTGTAGGGGTTCCAACCCATCGGTGGGGTTGAAGCAACACCATTCTTTAAGCCGGACACGTTTTGCGTGAGTAGAGCGGCTATCCAGAGAGTCGAACCAAGACGCATGTTGAATGGTGTCCAGAAAAACTGGAAAAACTGCGAGTGTCGACTCACGGTTTATAACAGCGAATCGGCCCGGATGGCTTGCATCATCGGGTGATAGCAAATGACCTTGCCACAGCAGTCTTAGGGAGTTTCCGTCGGGGAAATGTGGACCATCATCTTCGATGAATGGAGCGTGTTGGTTTGAAGTGCAAATCGAGGTCGATGACCATGTCCACCGTGATCGTCATGACTTCGTTGTGCGCGCCACGTGTCGAATTTACATAAGCTCTTTGACTCTCTTCTCATTGCTCAACTTCATCGATCCTCACTCATCGACCATCGAGATATCTTCTTCCAGACATCAGCACCACGGGGACGAACAGTTAATGCATCAACCCTTTTCTAGTTAAAATGAGGGGAAGTATCGGGCAAACCTCACAACTTCTTGTCCGGATGATCGCAGGAATGCATCCAAGAAAGCTCAGAACTTCGAAGAGATCAACATGAGGACATGAAGTTACCGTGTGGAGTCAACGCACGATTTGAACGCGCGTGATAAGACAGCTCTCCCTCTCATTCCCACCGTGACAATCTGCTCAGTACGCACCTGTTTGTTTCAGAGCTCCTTGGTTCTGGTTGCAGGCAGCTGACCTCACTTTTTTTTGCGACTCACCTGAATCGAGACTTGCAAGGCGATGGGAGTAGAGCCACGGGTACAATTTAGACCTCTTCCCGTACAATGTTGTATGAAATAGAGCCTATTTTTTGGAATTGGAAGGTGTACAGGCCGAACATAGAGACTAGGCATAGCCAGAGACCATTGGGGCTTCTGTCTTGAAGTTGACAGTGAGGCTAAACTAACTATGCTGATACTTTATTCGAAAATGGTGAATATATGTAAAATCGCCGTCTCGCCACTAAAGTCGCGAACTTGACACGATCGGTCACAAACAGCTGAATGTGACGAGAGCAAACATGGCGTGACGCAGTTGCTCGGATGAATCCGAGCCACACCCGCTGAGCGGCCACCTCTCCAGTTTTCAGATTTTTTAGCCCCTCATTCCCTTTAACCACGAGCTTAGATGAACGAGCTCTCGGACGTGGAGCAGTGGGTCATAAAATACTCCAGTGTAGAAGGTTCTGCAATTGACCAGACACACCTCATCAAGGCTCCACCTGGAAGAGTTTGCGAAGGTCGATGGAGCCCGCCAAGAAACTTGGAGTGAGACGACTCTGTACGCTTTGAAAACTTTCTCTCTTTCTCCGGCATCTCAATATATTGTACAGTGTGATGGCGCGGGGTAGATGTCAACTGTCCTGAAGTATTGCCGCTCGCAATTGACGATTGGTCGAACAGTATTCGGACATGCAGAATTCAAAGGGAGACAACGCGAGATAGTGGACGCAGCCTTGGAAGGTGTGAACGTGGCTCGGCCTCAATACCTGTTGTCGTTGTGACCTGTTACAGGGATGGACGTACTTGTTATCGCACCGACGGGGATGGGAAAGGTGAGGCACGTTTTTGAAGGTTACAGACGCACGGGTCTGAAAGCAAAGTGCACAGAGCCTTTGCTTTCAGCTACCAGCCGTTATGGCTCAGGTGAGTGCAGACAAAGCATCCATTCACCAAGGCTCATTGCCTTTTAGCGGGGAATCACGGTCATTGTTTCGCCTTTATTGGGTATGCATCCTTCTCCCAATACGCTGTGGATAGCTGACTGAAAATCTCCCAGCGTTGATGAAAAATCGTGAATTCTCCTCTTACTTGCGTCGTTCCGTTTCTCACAGTCACATACAGAGGTAGAAAGCCTTCGCCAGAAGGGGGTCATGGTGGCAGCCTTGTCATCTGACTCTTCCACGCAAGAGCGAAAAGATGTGAGCGTTTCCGGGGTCCAGCACGGCGATGTTCACAAATTGTTTACAGATTACTGATGATCTTTCCTGTGGAAATCCGACAAACCGGCTGCTGTACAGTATGCGAGAATTACGGCTTTAGATTTGAAATCTGATGGAAAAATTGACAGTCACGCCTGAAAAACTGTGCACGGCAGATTTCTTGAGATTGCTGGACGTTGTTTCTCGCCAGGGACATCTGAACAGATTGGTGGTGGACGAAGTATCTAGTCTTTGCTTCTTTCCATTTCTAGGATTGACCAATTGATCTCTCGTAGGCGCATTGTATATCGGTATTTATCTCCCTTCAGTAAGCGCGATCGCGATCCACTGATGCTGCCGACGACACCAAGGAATGGGGTCACGAGTTTCGCAACGAGTACAGGCGACTTGGTATCTTCCGACGACGGTTCAAAGATGTGCCAATAATGGCGCTCACTGCAACCGCAACAGATGCGTAAGCATCAGTCACTGCTCCAAGTTCCTCCGACGTCCAATAACGTGTGATCTCAGGGTGCAACGCGACATTGTGGCTAGTTTAGGCATGTCGCGAGGCAACCTTCACTCTACCATTCACCCCTTCAACCGAGCCAACCTATTCTATGAAGTGAGTCTGGCCCTTACCCCTTGAATGACGAAAAGTCTGACCTTAACTTCCCACCCAGATTCGTTACCTTTCCGTACCCAACCCTGTGTCCCAAATGGCTGATGTCTTCGAGTACATTACCACCCTGTATCGGCGACGACAAAGGCCGTCTTCAGGCGTAATTTACTGCAGAACACGGGCCACATGCGACGAGCTGTCGTCCTACCTCAGAACAAAGGGTTTGAGCGCCAGACCATATCACCGGGGCATCAGGTACGCAACGAGGCCATCGCCAGAGCATCCGCGAGGGTCAACAAAACTCACGTGTCCTCAGTTCGTCAGTTCTAGATCGTACCCTCAAAGATTGGACCTTTGGTGGTTCTGGAGATGGAGGTGTTGATGTCGTTCGTGCTAATCAAACTGCCTCATTTCATCTTTCTGATCTCGGCGGCGTCGCAGGTTGTCGCGACCGTGGCATTCGGCCTAGGGATAGACAAGGCGGACGTCAGGTGAGCTCCTTCAGGTAGCTGAGACTCCAAAAATCCTCATAAGGATAGATACATACTCCATTACGACCTGCCTAGAAGCTTTGAAGGTTAGTTTCCTGATTCTCATCGTCAATGACAAACTCAAATTTTTTCGGCACAGGCTATTATCAGGAAACCGGTACGGTCCGTCTATGCACTGTCCCTGTGTTGGAGCTGAACTCAGCATAGGTCGAGCCGGAAGGGATGGACTGGTGGGTGGATCAGAACGGCGGTCGAGAATTGGACGCTAACTGCGGAATGTCAGCCTGCGAAGTGTATTCTATATTACTGTGAGTTACCCTCCCTGTTTTTCAGTTCTTTCTCAGTGAGTGTACAGCGAGAGAGGATGCGATCTCCGTTCGAAAATGGGTGGCGAGTTCTCATGCTCAGCGTGCCGCACAAATGCAAGATGGACCTGAACCAAGCCAACGGTCGATCGACAGTCTCTCAGCGGTATGTTCTTCAACCCTCGTTTCGACCACGCCTGGTTGATGCCACCGCAGCTCATTGAGTACGCTGAGAAGACTGATGTTTGTCGACATGTGGTAAGGATCTTCAATCCCATGTTCTACACTTCGTGTAACGAACGCCTGTCAGGGAGTTTGTCGATACTTTGGAGAAATCATTGACCACCAAGATGCCAAAGCGGTCCGAGAATACTGCGCAACGATGTGTGATGTGAGTTCTCTTTTGACATTACCCTTTATCAACACTTTACCTTGTCGTCATATGTCAGGTTTGCAAATACCCAACGAAAGTGAAGTCTCGGAAGTCAAACTTGACTTCGTCAGATTTTGTCAACGAACATCGTGTCGTTCACGGCGCTCATGAGGAGAAAGAGGCGGCACTTCAGAAGAAGCATGACACCGCACTCATACAAGCAACTAATCGACACCCCACGAGAACCACAACGCTGCCCCTACAAGAGGGATCTAACAAACGCGCTGGTTCGTCTTTGGCTCGCGATGTACCGGGCAAAAAGCCCAAGGCAACCTATGCCCCTTCAATAGGTTTAGATCATTCAACGTTCGTGTTCGCAAACTTTGCAGTGCTAATTTGGTTTGTTTTAGTCTCTAAACCTTTCGGCTCTGTTGACGCCCTAAGAAAGCCGTTCAAGACCCCTTTCAGGAAGCCGTCGATAGCCTCGGATGTTGCAGAACAACGACCTACTGAGGTGGTTGCGCTAGAAACTCAAACATCATCTGAAGATGAGGTCGAAGTTCTCGACGGCCCAGAAATCAAGGAACCATCCCCGACGGAACTGCTGACCCCATGTATGCGTCAATTTCCCTGATCTGCTCACTTTTTTGACGAACACTTATCCAGCATCACCAATTGACATTCCTGCCTGCGAAATGGAACTTGATATGATACATTCCACAAAAGTCCCTGTAAGTTATACTTCTCATGATTTTTGTCTTCTGCCTCATAATCGGTAGTATTCCGATCGCCGGGAAACTTTCGAATGTTTTCGGCGCGCGCTGCACAGAGTCTTCATGAACTCGAATGCTTCAGCGCTGTGGACCCAGCTCCATCCGCTAACATACCCGACACCCACGAGGTACGGATTATCAGCCCTCGCGGTACCATTATTAATCAGACCCCTCAATCATAGGATTGACATCATTTCACGATCAGCTCGTGAAATGGAGCGATCCATAATGTCGCTGTGTAGCACCTCAGAGGGCTACAAGCGGAGCGCAGCATCCACGATTTCGGGAATCAAAGACCTCAGTCGACCAGAACCCTGGATTCAACCTGTTGACGACGAATGGGAAGATGCAGCAGAGATAATCGGAATTATGAAACGGGTCTGTTCAGAAGGTGGGACAAAGAGGAAAACCAGAGGTGGGAGTTGATCATGATCATGCTGAGCCGGGTGAAAGTATGATTCGTCTATTGCTTGGGATTGTGACTGGAAAAAACTAGACAAGCAGATTCCATACCCGAACACTCTCTTCTGTCCGGGTCATCACGTCCAGTAGTCGTGGTCGACCTCTACCCCGTTGCATGCTGAAGATTGCCGAGGAGCCCGCAAAAGTTTTGCCTGAAATCCCCATCAGTAGTCAGTATCAATCTGAGAAACAAGGCAACTACCGTTTTCTGATCCAGTCCGATTGCAAACAACCACGATCGTCTCTGATCCCTTCGAATCGTTGAGGTTTTCCTCTTTTTCGTCACTCAACTCCTTCCAACCACCTTTATCATCTGGTTTACCCCATAAAGGGCGAAAGCGGGCGGCCCAGTAGTTCAGCGTCTGCCAGTCGTTCTCTTCTTCACCAGCTGTTTCGGACTGCAGCCACGAGTCAAGCATGATAACCAATCGAGCGCCCTGAGAAGCACAATAGTCGGCAAGCTCATATGGACCTGTCGAAACGGTCCAGTGGGTGGGTGGTTGGGGATTGAGATCCATGCAGATAGCCAAGCTAGTGTTCCTCAGAGGCGAGGGGAGCTCGAAGGTTGAGAATCCGGTTCCTTGATTCCCAAATCAGCACACCCGGTCTCACAACCCGGAACGAGTCGGAAGCCAACTCACCAGGTTTGGCCCAGCTCTTGTCAGTTTCAAAGAGGTTGGTCTTCCTGTATCCGCCGACCCATTCTCCTTGCGGACCATAGATAACAGCGCTGTTGGCACCAATCAAGTGTACCGCGTGGTCTTTTGTCGGTTCGATCAGGGACGATCCCTCAAGCTCTGCCTCTTTGGGACGTGAACGCATTTCTTTGATCTCAGTAGGGTCTAATTTCTCTGGATATCCCGCGAAAACGTAACACTCCAACTTCTTCGCGAGGTCAGAACAGAAGTTCGCTGTTGGTCCGGTTCTCGGAGCTTCTAAGTAAGGCGAGATCGCAGCCGCGTTCTCGAAGACATAGCCTGAAGAGGAGTTTCTCGTTTTGATGTTACATCAGGTAAGACGGTACCTACCAGTCAAGGCCATCTCCGGAAGGCAAAGCAAGTCAACCGAATTTGGCTTGATCCTGTCATAGAACGTGAGCGGAGGAGGTTTGAGGGATTTCTCCAGACCTCACTTCCGGCACAGTTCATGCACTCTCTTGATATTTGCCTGTACTTGGCCGATCTGAGCAAAAGATCACGCGAACAGTAAGCTAGGGGTGAAAAACGCGATCGTAGCACGCGACCTTAGGAGAAAATTGCACCACAGCAATTTGTAGTGGTATTGTGCTTGCCATCCATGCGTTGCAAAGGTGTTTGAGGGCTACGTCGAGGCGCGTTGACGCGAAACTCTCTGCTGAGATCAGAGAGACTGAGTGAGCGCTGGGTGTGTCCAACTTCGTTGTTTGGTGAGGTTTACCTGGCAATGACTTTTACGAAATTTTCAACTTGCATTACACCTCATTCTGTAAAACCACTGTAACGGTGTGCATATGTAGTTCAAACGGACCGCAAACGCATAATCATCTCCAGGGACTCTATCACGCGAAGGCTGGGAGTGCACTCCATCGATCACAAACGGCTTTACCCTTCCTTCGAGCACCCATTTTGGCACACGAAAGGCGATTTACTCCTGTTGGACCGCGCACCGCCACGAAGACAGAACTTGGCTCTCTACAATGGTGGTTGGTGCGGCCACCCGGGCCCCCAGGCAAGGGTGGTCCAATCAAGGAAATGTGGAGAAGGTGTTGATGCCCGATCAGGTCAGGTCGAGGAATTTATCACTTCAATAGAGTCAACAGGCTCGCCGCCTATGCTTCTATTTCTTGCCACGTTGAACCTTTTTGGCGGGATAACTCGTGACTCCACGACCTCATCTACAAGTCCTCAATTTTGCAATCTTCCCCGAACCTCAGCCGTTCACGACCGACGCTTTTCCGCGACCCTCCTTCAGCTGACTTTTTGATTGGCCAATCGTGGTGTTGAGAGTTTGTCCAGCCTCTTCGCCGCTAGACTTTCTCGATCGTAAACAATGCGATCCTCTTTCCAAAATGTCGGTTGCTCCGAAGATATCGTCATCAATCCACCGAGTGGATACCATCTCTATGACCCGAGTCTCAAAGCTTTCATGTGCTTTGATGCCCGATTCTGAATATGGGTCGTTCGCGACATGGAGGTGAAAACCGTCCGGTGCGCTTGCATCTTATAAATTTGGTTGGAAAACGCGAGCAAGAGCCTGATCTCTATCCTCTCAGGTCATGTCCTCCCCAACTACGAAGCCATTGATACTGGCCACCAAGTACACCGCTGCAGATCGCGCTGCTAAGGCTCGTGCTGACGAAAAACACGTCAAACAACTCTGGATCGTCCTTGGTAGCATTCTTGCCTTCCTCACATTTATCCGCGTCGTGAGGCTGTTGTCTAGTTGGTGGAGGAGCACGAGAACGAGGGAACTGAAGGCCAACCACGATGTGGAAAAGACCTCACCTTTACAACAACGCGATCACTCCTCACTCCGCCATCTCCCTGCTGCACTGGGGGCGGCCTTTAGGATCGCGGCCTTTCGCTACACGGTCCCCATCGGCTTTCAAGCAGTTGCTTCAGTTTCAGAGCTTTCATTCTTCTCGCTCTACATTGCTTTGATTTTTGCATTTCTCCTCGTGGACAGTAAGTCTCCCTATGCAACGTTCTGAAGCGTTCGAATTATACGATTACGTTTCTAGCGCGTAATCTCCAAACGATGTTTTTCGAAGATCGAGCCGCATATATTGCGTCTTCCCAACTTCCCCTTATAGTGGCCTTGGCAGGCAAAAATAACGTCATATCCAGTAAGTCAAGCCTCTGACAAACTCCGCACCGTGGCTAATGTGCAAGAAGTCTTGACTGGGGTGAGCCATGAGCGGGTAAACTTTTCTCTTGCCGATATCACGCCACGCGCTGACCAACCGTTCCACAGCTTAATGTTCTCCATAGAGCCGCCTCAAGAACGTGTTTAATTTTGCTATGGATGCATGCCGTCTCGAGGACTGTATTAGGGTGAGGCGCTGTCGAAGCGTCTTTTGATCTTCACTAATCGACGCTTAAAGACTCCCAAAAATGTTTGATTTTACACATGACTGGATGCAATCCGGAGCTCTAGGTCTTGTCGCACTCTCGTTGGCTGCATTTCTCTCGATAAGACCCATCAGACAGCAGGCTTTCGAATTCTTCCTCGTGACGCACATGGTCCTCATCGCGTCAGTCTCCTTTCCTCTGGTGTTCTAACTCACTGAGGAAACAGAATCAATCAGAATATTCCTTGTTTCTGGCTTTGTACATGCTCGATTCGCAGGGTATAACCGCTGCGCTTGATAATCAAACTTGGCATTCTGACACTGGTTCCCAGGTTCGGAAACTATATCTGGCCTGCAATGGCTATTTGGGGTTTAGATAGGGTAATCCAGGTTCTCCGCCTCATCTACAACAATAGGGCTTGGTTTCTTGGCTCTTCCTCTCCTGTCTCTGCCACCAATTCCAGTGCATTGGCCGAACTTATTACTAGCGACACCGTGAGAATCACCCTCACTCGTCCAGTCTCTTGGAAGCCAGGCCAACACGCCTATTTGACGCTTCCAACGATTAGTGCTCTCCCAACCGAGGCTCATCCTTTCACGATTGCGACTATTCCCGCCACCTCCCGAGTTTCAGAGGGAAACCAATTAGTATTCCTTATCCGGGCCAGGGCCGGACTTACAGAACGTCTTCGAGAGTACGTGGCACACCACGGGACGACAAATATTCCAGCCTGTGTCGATGGGCCATATGGTTACCCCCCGAACCTGGAGGTTTTCTCAACTTGCATCCTGATTGCAGGCGAGTTTTGAGGAACCCGTTATCTTCAATTGTAGGCTCACGAAGAAGAAACCCGTTCTAGGTGGTTCCGGCATTTCTTATACGCTACCCCTTCTGTCGCATCTTGCAAGGTTTTCTCCCATTTGCTACCGAAGAAATCATGTGATTCTGAAAATTACTCAGGGAAAGCAACACTGGAAAGAAATCGGTCGTACGGAGAATCGTCTTTGTGTGGGCGGTTCGAGATGGAGGTATGTCTTCCCACCCCGCATGTATGACCCTTTTTTTCACTGCAAACACGGGAACTTGTAGCCCACCTAGGGTGGATCTCGAAGGCGTTATCGGATAACTTATCATCTGCGGGACCTGCCCTGGTCATCGAGCCTCGAGTGTACATCACTGGTCTTGAATATCCGATTCCCCAAATGGCGCAAACCGACGACGTCCCGCCAAGTCCTGCAAGCGAAAAGGATTCTGAGAAAAACCTCCCATTATATTCAACATTGAAACTCATTCATGGCCGACCTAGCATTCGGAAACTGTTGGAGGAAGAGATCGGTAGTTCCCTGGGTCCCGTTTCAGTGGACGGTTTGTCACTTTCCCATCTTAACAATTCTGTTTCTGAACATCTTTACAGTCGCTGGCCCGGCTGGTTTGACGCAATCTGTCCGCGAAGCGCTTCGATCTGATATTGCAAGTCCACTCAAGGTGCTTCGGGGAAGAGCACCCGTCACGTTACATGTTGAGACTTTTGGAATGGTGAAGACATAAGAGTTCGTGTGTAGGACGGGATGGAGGGGGCGCAAATCAGTTACGAGATATGTCTATCGCATCGTACCATCTTGGGGTTTCGCTATCGTTGTTTTCTTTCCCTTCATTCGGATCGGTTCTGTCAATCGACCATGCTCCACTTGATAAGCTCGCACCCCGTGGGGCAATAAGCCGAGTGTGGAGAACCTGAGGGTGCTACAAAAAGGCAATTACATGCCGTGGCAGATGACATCAATGACGAGCTCTTTGGATCAACTCTTGAGATCACGAAAAAACTGGCTGGTCCGACTTTAATCCTTCCACGAGAAGAACGAGTCAAAAACGGTGCGTTGCTGGCCATCAAACGTTTCTCATAAACATCAAGGAAAAAAGCTCCGCATCCGTGGCAAGAAGCACTACAGAAAAAGATTAGGTCGAAAGGAAGTTTTTTTTTTTAGGGGGTGGGTCGCCTTCAAAATTAGACTGAGAGCGGAGTACCTATGCAGTGAGCACTCGGGCTTTTTCAACGAGTTGGAAGCAAGATAAAATAGCTGGTTTTTGTTCATACTATGATTCGAAAGTGGGAGCATTTCAAACAGGTTTCTTAGGCTCCTGGCCAGTAGCGTTGAACGTTGAGTGTTGGCTGTTGAAAGGAGACCCGATTGCTCTCAGTAAGGTTCGGGACTTCACCAGCGGAATGATGTCGCCGCATGAAAGCAAGCAAATCCATTTCTTTCTCCTCTCGTGATCAGTCCAAAGCCCTTCTTCGCATTGTTATCGGGTCCACATGAACTAATAAATAAATAAAAAGAAGGAAGAGTTACATCAGAAGTTCGATCACAGTGATTCTACAACAGGTCATCGTCTCCGACGATGGGTATATGGTGCAGCCTGCCTCAACGGATGTATATCTCGTTGCCAATTTCATACTTCGCCTTTGGTTTGTAGGCGCTTGCATCTATACGCAACTTGACGGTGTAGTGGAAGCAAGGATTTTTCTCCGCGATAATCCTTCCTCTCCCAGGGTTGATACTGCTGCGTGGTGCCAGGCGGGTCGGTATTCACCGGTACTCACCAATCAAAAGTCGTTCAGAAGAAAAACACCTTACACGAGTTGGCTGCGCCAGAGCCCATCTTTATCCCGCCAGAATGACCTGAACGGAAGACCCTCCAGCACCCACCACAAACTGTTACCTTCTAGACGATCACCGGGGTTCCACCAGCGGAAAGTACTGAGCAAAGGGAACAACAGCACGCTGGAGGTAAAAGGTTGGGTCTATGTCATAAATCTGGTCTCATTACCCTTGGTGAGGACGGCTATAGCGCTGGTCAGTATTATAAAATGGTAATAATTATCGTCGGTGAGGACGGGTGTACTGCTTGGCTCTATCATTGAACATATATTTCACTACCATACTCATACTTCGCTCTGGGTTTATAGGCCAATCTGGTTATCTCCATGCGCAACTTGACCGTGTCGTGGAACACAGGGTGTTTATCCATGATTTCCCTCCCTCTCCCGAGGTTGGACCTGCAGCGTACAAACCAAGCAGGTTAACGTTTTCAGACCGCTAGATAGATGATACAACCTCGACGTACATGAACTTTCCGAGCCAAACTCCCCCCTTATCCTGCCGATACCGCTGCACAGGAAGGATCTCCAGTATCCACCACAATGGGTTAGACGTTAGATCATCATGAATTGGCTCCAGGGCATCGACTAGATCAAGTTGCCGGTCATCATCCTCCAAGCCGATTGGAGAAAAATTCTTGGTCCGGTGAGCAAGGGACAAAAGCGGAGAAGACAAAGTCGGCGAAAAGATTGGCGCAAGTGCCACCTCATCGAATTGAACGCCGCATCCAGAGGCGATGACTTGGCGAACCATCCACCGAAGGCTCACGTTGCTCAGGGTTACTTGATCCTTATTGTGGTCAACCCCTCCTCCGACGTCTATATCGTACCATACGGTAAGAACCTGGGTTGAAGGTGAAATTGAGCGTTCCGACGAACCCGAGTGACACCCAGCGAACCAAACTTCTAACACGTCCGTTTCAGTAACACAGTCGACTTTTCCACCACCAACAGAGGTGATGCTGTTGCTACAACGGATCTTCAGCACGATAGTAATTGTAAAGTATGGTTCACAAAGGGCTCACCGAACATCGTCGGGTTTTCTAGGCCTTGAAGATGAGACCGCAACCGACGCGTGCTCGGTGTCGAAAGCGGTCCTATCTGCATTTGATGTATCGTAGTGCCAACGAGAAGGTTGAAACCTGGATCGACGCTTTTTGCAAACAACATGAACATTGCTATCCGTGACGATATAGGGAAAAGCTAATATACCTCGTCCAGAGACAAAGCGTGCCTGAATGTCTTGATGGATGAATTCGAATTCGTGAATGGCAGAGTCCTCCCCATTAACACGCCAACGCTGGAGACAGTATCCCTGCCCATGAAGCGACGTCAACTTTCGAACCTCAATAAAGCAAGCGTGTAGAGAAGACAGACCATACTCCCATAAATTCGACATTGACGTCGTAGCAAAATGTTTGCTTGAATCCCGCACATAGTTTAATCCCTTTTGGATCCTCACGCTGGTAAAGCTTAAATGCGAATGGAACCTGCGCTTGATTTTCTCGTGGAAGTAGCCCGACTTTGTATAGCGTAGCCGCTAGAGCGCTTACCCACGATGAACTATAAGGGCTTGTGTAAAGCCAAAGAAGGAACGGAGGCTTACCGGGCAGTGTATGCACCTCTTGAGAAGCCTAAAGGACGCGTCAACATCAGACATCATTCAGAAGGCATGGTAGTCATACCAAACATGCATATCTTATCACCTCCTCGATAGTTTTGCATGAGGAAGCGATAACCATCAAGAATGTGAGAGTCCAGATAGCTTGAATTAGTCAAAAAAGAAAATGTCTCAATAAATGTCAGTTTCCGGCAAAAGACTTACATCGCGAAGGCCATATCAAGGTATTTTGACGCCCACATGAAAGGTGACGAGACGAGTCCAGGATTAAACCATGTCCCCACGCCAGTCTACGTTTCGCTTGTAAGCTCAAAAACGGATGCAAAAGAGAAACGCTATCACTTGGTAGTAGGTCAATTGCTCATTGAAGTCATCCTTTTTCAATAGGGCAAAAAACTTGACAATGTTCGTGATCTGGAGGATCGAGTTAATTTTTTTTAGAACGAAAATAAAACGAGAATTGGGCTATGACTTCACTCACATCGCTGTCGTATTCGCTTGCGGTACCGTCGAAACATAGCACTAGAGTCCTGGGTTTGTTGACGGTTTCCCCAACGTTTAATGATGGCATAGAGAGTATTGGTTCCAGTTAAAATCAAAACTTGAGTGTGAAATGTGGAGCGGCAAGGTCAAAGTCGATAGCCTGGTGTAAGGAGATAAAAAATGTAACAAGAAGCAAGAGGCGGGGGGAAGGTGATATACCAGATTGAGGCAAGTGGCTCAACAGAAATCGACTCAAGGATTTAGTCGCATCATGCAGATATGTCATGAACTTTGCAATATGACGCGAAGGCGACTTCAAACCGTGTTCATCCATATGTATACCTTCCAGCTGCTGAGCGGAAGTAAAACTCCCGACACCAACGAGATCCGATTGAATACAAAAGGGTGGGCTGTTGTCGGCACGATAAAGTGAGAAAATTACCGGAGGCAGTTCGTCAAGTTATGACTCCAAGCCTATCTGGATTTCGTCTGTAAACACCCTTCCAATTCCAAGCCGATACAGGACCTTACAAGCCGTGCTGGAAAACGAAGCTAGCTTAAAGCTTGACAATGGGCGCCGCGTAATCGGTTATAATGATGCGAGACATGTCCTGATTAGAGCGAAAAGAAAAGGATTTTAAAAAGCACTGCGTTCTGCGAGAAGTTGTGACGGTTTGATTTTAGGTTTGGCGAGTTTGTCGTGGTCGTAAGCATGTAAGCATTGGCGCATTTATTTAGGCTTGTTTGCATTTTCCCACATACAGAGGCTAGGACCCCCGGGAACCCCCTCTCGCCAACTTCATTGTAAATTGCTTTCATAACTTTCGTCGTTCGAGGGCGTCATGTCCGAAGCGTAGATAACTACATACCGTAACATAAAGAAACTCTCCATCACTGTACATACATCTCATTTCCAGTCTCAAATTTCGCCTTTGGTTTGTATTTCAACGCCGCCGCCTCCATCCGTTGTTTAACTGTGAAATGGAACAACGGGTTCTTATCCACAATCGTCCTTCCCCTCCCGAAGTTGATTCTACGTTCAGAAGTAGGGGATTTAGCACGACCAGACAAAGGGGAAAACAGAAAACAAGATGTACCTGAACTTGCTATGCCAAACACCCTTATCGTCCTGCCACGATCTTTTCAACGGTACTATCTCTAACAACCACCAAAGTGGAGTCGCCTTGAGAGAATCGTGAAGTGGTTCCAGTGCATCACCACCGTCAAGCACTATTTCTTCCTGGCTGGGTAAAGGAGACCTGGGCCCATTCGTAATAGTCCCATCAGGGCTTTGAGGTGGTGAAGAAGCACCAGGGGGATACGCCAGGAGCGGGATAGACGCGCGCGCGAGTGCCGCTCGATCGAATTGGATCCCACACTGAGATGAAATAACTTGTCGGACCATCCATCGGAGGCTGATGTTCGAAAGAGTCTGCGAGTCACTATTGAGGTCTGCACCTCCACCAACATCTACGTTGATACGGTCAGCCAGAGCTGAGTGGTACGGTTTTTGACCATACCAGAATGGCACCCAGAGAACCAAACTTCCAACACGTCTGTTTCGTTGTCATCGTCGCTTCCATTTTCGCTGCTGCCGCTGTCGTAGCGACGGAATTTCCACAACTTCTTGCCCGCACGCTTCTTGGGGCTACCAACTAGCATCGTGGTATCAGACGCAGCAATGGAGATAGGGGACAAGTTGCTGATGCCGGAGGGCCCAGTCACTTTCGACCCATGCTCTGGATCCAAAGCAGCTGCGCTTTCGTTGGGCGCAGAGCGATGCCACCGATTGGGCTGGAACTTGACTCGACGCTTTACAAGATGGCGTCAGTAAGCCTCATCAACTGGGATAGAGTTGCATCCCGCTACCTCGTCCAAAGACAGGGCGTGCCTGAAAGTCTTGATTGAGCTGTTTGAATTCGTGAAAGGCAGACTTCGCCCCATGACGACACCAACACTCGCAACCGTATCCCTGTTCACGAAAAAGCATCAGTATTCAAGGACCGAACAGGGAGAGGACATGATTGACGAACCATACACCCATAAACTCTACTTTAACGTCTTGGCAGAATGTTTGCTTGAATCCCGCACAAAGCTCAATCCCCTCCTTATCCTCGCGTTTGTACAACTTATACGCAAACGGAATTTGTTCTTGGTTTTCCCGGGGAAGAAGTCCCACTTTGTATAACGTACCCGCCAAAGCACTGATGGGGTTGGTCGAATGGGGTTTGAGGAAGAAACAAGGAAATCAGGGACTTACCGGGCGGTGTATGCACCTCGCGAAAAACCTAAGGAGACACGGTGATGGGCAAAACCGAATTTCCGGCAAAAAGCATGTGCCACGCACCGAATATGCATATCTTGTCCCCTACTCGATAATTCTGCATGAGGAAGCGGTACCCATCGATGACGTGGGCGTCCAAATACCTGTGATACCGATCATGGGGTTCAATTCAAATAACAAAGTCTTGGAACGGGCTACTCACACCGCAAATGCGTAATCGAGGATTTTTGCCGCCCACCGAAAAGCAGGAGCCACGATCCCCGGGTTGAACCACGTTCCTAT